>JBBPDE010000134.1:25259300-25270402 GCA_037974605.1 Nannopetersius ansorgii
TTTCATAATCGATCACAGTACGCACAGAAACGATTATGAAATATATATATATATTTATATATATATATATATAGGTCAGAATCTGGTCGGTTTCAGGGACAGGACAGACAATGAAAGTCTTTAAAAGTCCTTGAAGAAGTCTGGCTCTTTGGAAGCAAATCTTAAAGAAATGGCACACAGTTGAAAACATTTGTAGATCATAAAATCTGCCCCATCGAAGATCAGTTTTTATTCAATGCAAATTGTATGTACACTTCTTGGTTAAATGTTAGTCACGTCTTTTATTGGTTAAATGTCTGTATTGATTTCTGTACTACACATTGATCTGTGTATTATAATGGTATTCAGGTTACCTGAATCTGAATCTCATCAGAAAGTTCCACAGCATTGCCCTCCAGATGTCCCGCCTCAGGGGCTAATGCCTTCACCACCACCTTCAGGCCTGTGCGTCCCTTGCTTCGGCCAACAACGTTCATAGCGAAGTTATGCTCTGCAGAGAGCTGGACGGAGGCCTGGAGGAGAAGAGGTGAGGATTGACACTGCTTAAATTTCTCAGCAGCCAAGAAGATTCTGTCTCATGGCTTTTCAGACAGTTTAATGCTGCCATGGCACTGCGCAGGGCAGGTTTTGCCGATAAAGCATGTAGATGTAATTAAGCACGAGTGAGAATTTTCTTAGAATTGCTCATATTTCAGAGCCAACAAATACACACATATTAAATTACAATTCCAAATATGCCACAGAGTCTAGACAGAAAGTCAACAGCTGTATATATTACATAAACCCGACTGCAGAAATAACAAAATTGAAAGACTTTCTCCTGGGACCTGCTCTGTTGACAAACAGTTGTTTTTGCTACATGCAATAAATTTTAAGTTGAAGGAGAAGTTATGAAACGATGTAATGTCTGATCAAATTCCACTGATCTTATAAGAATTCTCTGCTCTTACAAGCTCGGTGATGAATCAATGTAAATTAACATTTTAGGGCTGTAAAAGTCTTTACAGCAAAACATTTTTGCAATGACCATGTAAAAAACGATCACAACAAACAAATATGACCTAATATGCAATTAATCAGCATACACTTTTTTTATGCGTTTTTTTTTCTGTGACTGTTCAAACTTAACACATTAATTCAACATCACTAATCCTTTTTATATATATATCAGAGGCAGAGATCGCATTGTGCACACAAGCAAGGGCAGAGAGAGAGGGAAAAAAAAAAAAAAAAAGACACACGACTAATCTCTCGGTTAACTCTTGCCTCTGTAGTCAACTATATATACACACACATACAGACAAATAAGCCTGTGACTGATCACATTGTCTGTCAGTACTGAGAGCTTCTGATCAGTAAAACTACAATATCGTGATATTTAATGATACATTAAAATAAACATCTGAATAACATAAAAGCTGCCCTGAAAGGGTTTAATTATAAGGTCAGGGTAGCTCACCTCTGAGTGACGAGTGTGCACTTCCAGAATGTCCCTCTTGGTTACAGACCAGTGAAAGGTGAGCCCAGGAAGAGCATTACCGAAGGAGAATGGGGTCTGAGTGCTGGTAAGACCCATCACATGTACTGGCATCTACAAGAGGAGAGACAGAACACAGGCTTACAGTTCCCACAAACAGTAGCACAGTAACACACACAAGCACATCACCCTCTTCTGGGCCTGTGGATTAATAAGAAGCAGAACAGATACGGTTACCATGGTGCCAGACTTCATTCTCGTGATGGGTGCTCGGATACGGATGGCTTTCAGCTGGATGACCTCTACCTCCACTTGATCCTGAAATGCAAGGTAATCAGCACAGAGTGTGAACATTTTTACAAAAACTACCTCAGTACCTCAGTAATCTAAAATCAGTGATGTATACTTTTTGCAACAAAAAAAATTTAAATAATGTTCCTCTTCTCTCTTACAGCAAGAGAAAATAACTTGCCACAAGGTTTAGGGTTGTTTAGGGTAATTTTAAAGGCTTTCTAATTCATCTTTTTCCAAGAATGTATTTTGAAACCTTACCAAGGCTAAGAATGGATTGTCATATTTATTTATTTTTGTATGGTTTGTTCTTAACACCCAATTCACTAAAGCAGGGACACCTCAGTCCCAGTGGGGCGGTGTGTCCAGCATAGTCTGGTGATTTCCCCTGGATCACCTCCACTGTTCATTTTCAGGTGAAGTGAGTGGTTCAGAGGAGGAAAACTACCAAATTGTCCTGGACACCAGCTCTCTGAGACCACACTTGAAGAAACCTGCTCTAAAGGTTAACCACTTCAGCTTATATAGGAGAAAAACTTGAAGTACCTTGGAAACCACCACCAGTTTGCCAGATTCCGTATCGACTGCTTGTACAACTCCGGTTACGGTCATGTTTCCAACAGCAATGCCACGAACAAGTCCCATGCTGTTTACAGCTGCTATATCAGCATTGCTCAGAGAGAAGAGGATGTTGGACTGGGGCTGTGGCCCTCCTTCAGATGTGATCTACAGATTTTAGGACAGGCAGAAGGTATTGATACAACAAATGAATTAACTCATAAAAACACCCATAACAAACTTTCTCAAACAAGTAAACAGCTAATTACCTGCATCACTGCACCTATAATCAGAGTGACCTTTCTTGGGAGTAGCCTGAAAGGTGGGAAAACCTAGATTCAAAAGAAAAAAAATCATTGTAATCCTTTTTACAATATATACACTCACATATATACATGCGCATCTGTGTATATACACCTCTCTCTCTAATAATAACAGGCTAGTTAAAAGGTGGATGCCCTGCAGTGGCATTGGTTTTATATTACATTTGATTACATTAATGTTTAAGTTGAGATTTACAGAAATAATTGAACTGCAGCTGTGTAACTGTGTTAAAGGTAACAATGCTGCTAAAAAGCTTCTTGCAAACCAAATGTTATTCCACTTTTGTTCTTATTGTTCATTATTGTCTATGTTGATAAGTATTAAAAACAGTGTGTTCACGATTAAATATTTTAATCTATTGACAGTCTTAATATATATAATTATATAGATATAATTAGAGTCTAAAGAAAGAGCAAGCACATTTGAAAGAAAACGGGAATAGCTTAAGAACAGTCGAGAATACTTGACGTTAAGGATGGGTATTAATTTTTTGGCCAGAGTTAAAATCAACAATGGTTTTAAAACAGGTACTAAAATCACCACTGATTCAACCTGCAAATCATTAGTCAAGTTCAAATTTTATATATTTATGTATTGTTTAGACATTTACATCATTTATGTTCATATTTATGTTTAGTCAGTGTTAAATAAATGTTAAGTTGAGAAATTTTGTGTATCTTTTGTTGCTATTAGTGTGATATTTTACTACACAAACTATTAATTATTGGCCAAAAAAACATCAGCATATATCGGCCATCGGCTGACCCTTGACTTTACAAAAACACATATCGGTCAACCTCTAGTTTGGAGGGTAAATAAAAGGGTTGTATTTGTGTTGTAGACATTCAAGTGTGCAAGTTTCTCTACAATAAACTATTTCACAATAAATCACTCTGAATGACTTTGCATCTTAAAATTATGCAGAAACTGGGAAATCTGTGACTTAAGTAGTTTGGTTGCAACACGCTGAAATGTGACTTACTTCGATTTGCTGTGGTGCTGATGCAATTTTTCTTCCATTCTTGTCCATCACAACCGCAGACACACTCGTCTGGCCAATCGCCAGGCCTTTGACCAGGAACGTAGCTGTATCCTTCTCAGAAAACTCCGACAGAGGTCTACCAAAACAATCACAAAGGAGTGATGCTTAGATGCTTCTCGTGCTCCGTATTAAAAAGTCTGTAAATCTCTAGAGAGTTGTTTTCTCTCACTGCAAAGAAACAATTGATGATGCGGCCTTCAGCTTCAGATTCATGTGGAAGAAATATTTGGCGAGGAAGGGCCTCTTGTTGTCGTCCAAAACCCGAACATAGGCTTTGATGGACTTTCCTATCTCCACCTGAAACACAGCAATACATCAGCATGTTTCCTCTGAGCAGACACTACAGGAAACCTCAGAGCTAATCACTGAATGATTCATGCCTTCCTTCCATTCTCTTGTACCCAAAGGAGAGCTGGACAGTAAATCAGTATATAATCAATAGTGCAAAAATGACTGACACATGGCCCCGTTAACAGCGGCGTGCAAACAAACAAATTTCCACAAGAAAACGCAAAGTGTGATTGCGTGATTGCTATGGTAGCTGCTGTTTGGTAGTTGCTATGGTGTCCCAAGTGGTTGCAAGGTTGTTACTAGGTGGTTACTATGGCACAGCAGTTGTAAAATGTAGTTAGTGAGTTGCTATGGTAACTGTAGTGGTCTCTGTGATGTTACTATGCGATTGCCTTGTGTGTGTGCAAGAGAGGAGAGAGAGAGACAGAGAGAGAGAGAGAGAGAGAGAGAGAGAGAGAGAGAGAGAGAGAGAGAGAGACAGAGACAGACAGAGAGGGAGAGAGAGGGAGAGAGACCAATGTCTGGACAATACCAATCAAAATACATGTATCCAAACTTTGGACCACTGTCTCAACATCTCTAATATTAGAGTCAAAATCATAAAATTCAGTTGATCCTGGAGGATGTCACTTATGTTACGACTGCAGAGAGACACGGAGGCAAGAGCCATATAAAATATAAAGCAAATTCCATATGACTAAACGTGGTTAGGAGTGTTGATGTAACAGAGATCAGTTCAGTAATATTGACGTAAGTAATATTTCACATAGTAAAATATTGCACATAATGACAATGATCTAGCCACTGAACAGAAAAACACATGAACTTTGTTGACTACTGCTGGTGTACACAAACTTGAACAAAGAGGATTGTGTTCAGAATTTTGGCTGTTGGTGGGATTTAAAACCACAACTCTGGTTGAGAATCCAATCAAGGACATCTGAGTAGGGCTGAGCAATTTTGCCTAAAATCTCAATTAATTGAAGATTTTAACTCGATTACGATTAATGAATGATTTTATTTATTTATTTATGTATTTATTTTGCCCTCATTGTTCACTGACAAGTTCTGTACAGTAAATATTTTCACATATTACAAGTGAGAGATTTTTGAATGAAGGATGCATAACTTGACTTTAAAATAATTGAAGGAAACACACACTATCGACTATCTATATTTTTAAAAGAGAAAGTAATCGAAATAATCGACCTGGAAAAATTTGATCGATTATAGGTTCTGAATGTCGATTTCGATTAGAGTTAGAAACATCAGTGTTAGAACTGTGCCAAAATTCCAAACAAGCTCTGAGAAGAAGCAGCACCAACATCAGGTGGAATAACAACAATAATAAAAACTTAGCCATGAGAGGCTGTGCTTGAACAGCAGACGTGTGATGGTTCTCTCACCATGATAAAACCTCAGACTCTAAGGTCTGCCAAAAAAACAGGGGTTCCCAGCCTTTTAAACAACTCAGGCCAAACCACAGCCCACGTTTTTACAGTACAGCAGGGGAGCTGGGGAAGTGTGTACAAGACTGGCTGATGTTTTGCTACAAGACATGTTTGGTCTCCAAACCGCAAAGTAATTGACTGGCTTCGTAGCAATAAGTCTGTGGCTGTTGCAAAAAACATGTATTTTATGCAGCATGTCCTTACATTTTGCATGTGTTCATTACATTTACATTTTGGCATTTATCAGACGCTTTCATCCAAAGCGACTTCCATTCCCTACCTACAGGGGGCAGTCTCTCCCTGGAGCAACTTGGGGTTAAGGGTCTTGCTCAGGAACCCAGTGGTGGTGCTGAAGGTAGGATTCGAACCCATGACCTTTTTTGGTCTGGAGGCAAGTATCCTACCCACTGAGCTATGAGAATGTATTTTCATTCTCATTTTTCATTTGGCCTGATAAAAAGCTTGTTAGCCTTTTTTTCCCACCACTACGGTAGCAATTATGGTCCAAAGGTGTACACAAATGTGACTGGCTGAAAATTTCACATAAAAATAGCATATGAATATTTTTAAAGGCCTGTTCGGCATATTTTACCTTGTATTTTGCTTAGTTTCCCAACCTCACCTCAGGACAAAAGTGGATTTATGTATCAAAAACAATTACATTTTGCAAAAAGGGCTGTCATACTGTATCTGGATTATTTTGTCCAAATGCTGATTGACTTTTTAAGACTACATGAACATCTGGAATGGTTTGGCGCATACAATCATTTTTTGATATCAGTTCTACAAAAGCCAGTTTCATGATAAACAATATATCAGCCAGTACACACTCATCCACTGACCTTATCAACCACACGGACGTAAACCTCCAGAATGTCCGACACATGAACTGTAGCAGTGGCAGGAGCAGGGAAGGTCAAGCAGAGGTCATGAACCATCACCTGCAAAACCCCTGGCCGCTTCGGCACTACCTGAAACACAGAGAATCATGTATTCCACCTCATGCGACTATTAAGAAAACTATTTTATCACCGTATTATAGGATCATACATAAACAATTCATCAGACAAATACAAGTAGTTCTTGGAGCAAGCAGATACAGGGGGTGAACAGATATACGACAAAGGTCATTGGGGTCAGCCTCTACATAAATAAAGGCACTAAAATAAATGGAACTGGAAATAATAAAACAAACAGTTCAGAGCTATTTCATTTCAGAAGCTGTAGATTGTTCCTTGAACTGCCCAACCTAACACATAATTCAGGCTCTGACATACTTTTGCTTAAACAGAACAGTGTTAGCAGCCTCTGGCAGCAATAAAACTCACCTCAGCAGTTCCCTGCGACTCCTGGAACACAACTTCAGCGATTCCCCCAACACTCGTATTGACAAAGAAATAGCCAGAGCCCTCCTGCAAAGTGAGGTCAGCCTGGAACACAAGAACGAAACAACAAACTTAGGAAAAGAATACAATACTGGTATTGAGATTAAGCTGCTACATGGCTTTCTGGCTTTCTACATAATAAACAGTTCATATTACAGAAAGAGTTCATATATTCACAGTTTTGTGCAAAAGTTATAGAAACCTGAGAAAATTATGCTTAAAAGCTGTTTACTAAGTTAGTGTTAAAACCCTTACATTACAACAAATACAAACATTAATACAGTAAATTGTGGTTTAATGTGTGACAGTGTTCGCTGAACCATTTCTAGACCTCTTTCCTCATGGAAGCTCAGTTTTACTCACAGCTCCTTCAAATCCCTGGTTTGGCTCTTTTTACTGCAGTAGATTAAATTAGGTGTTGATCATGGAATTATATTAATTCACCCAGTGACTGGAGGCACTGAGCAGAAACCTGGATCCAAACCTGTGTTCTTCTAACCAGCTCACAAAATATTGACTACTTTTTAGAAAAAAGAAGTAGTACTCTTTACTACTTGCTTGTTTGCATTTATTCTAATATTCAGCTGTTTTTGCTGCAGAACGAAGCTGATATAAATGACTTTAAACAATTTGCACAGGTGCCCAAGACTTTTGCAAAGTACACTGTAAACCACCACTAATTTGCAGTTCCGCATTCGTGGATTCAGTCGTTCACAGATTTATTTTCTTAGAACCGACCTAATAATTGTTTGCAGAAACTTCCACAAATTATAGGAAACCGCAGATATTCTCCGGATATTTTTTTTTTTTGCTATTTCCGTGGCAATTTATAATTTTTCATGCATTATAGGGCTAAATTATTAAAAATAAATAATTTCATAACTTAACATATTAACGTAAATTCAGCTGTATACATTTTTTGGTACTGTCAAGAGAAAACAAATGGTGAAATACTGCTGAATATTAGAATAAATGCAAACAAGTCAGAGGTGTGAAGTTTGAAAGCATCCATTCTGAGACCATTATTCATTTCACATTGCTAAAGGGGTATCATCGTATTTTACATTCTAGCACTGGGGGAGACAGCAGTTCAGTGTAAACTGTACAGTTTGAATATGGGTTAACCTTTACATGTTGTTTTAGGGTAGTATATAAAGCTGAATTATAATTCAATTAAAGTGTTTCAGGAGCATATGAGTGCATATTAAGGGTTTACACTATAAAAATAGGCATACATTTAAAAATATGAATAAGGTGTGGCTCATCAGGACTTTATCAAAAATATACATATATTTTATATACATATATACACACCACATTAATTCCCTATGTGAGTAAGTGTAGAATATGGGCCCTTATTGGTAAACTAACAATGTGACATGGTTGGCTTGAATCATTTTGACCAAAATATTTTTTTTGGAAAACTCCATTATCCATCAAAGTACCCACAGAAATGGAAAAACTTTGGACCTGTGACTGCTTATAAAAGACAAATAATCAAACACTGTTGCATATTACAGCTCATGCCGTCTTAGTATTGCCAAGGTCATTATTGTCATAATGATATATTGTGCAGCACTAGAAAGAAGTGAGAAGGGAATTAAGCAAAACCATCAAGGCTCAAACAGAGAATGTTAAGAGTATTAGAGGAGATATTGCTTTGGGCTTAATGTACATGGCAGACTTCCTCTTAAAAGTGGAAACATGTGTGTTACCAGTGAGATGAAAGAGCACCGCAGACACAAGCTCTTACCCGCACACCAGGGTGGTTATATATGGTGACAGACTCTGGGCTCACTCGCACATCCTCCACCAGCAGGAGATCCAGCGTAGCAGAGACAGGAGTCAGGGCCTCAAACTGCTGGAAAAGGTGAAAGAATTTGAACAATCAACAATACAACATGTTTTATCTTGAGCCATTATGCTGCTATTAAACTTAATTACATAAGCTTTACTTCATCTTTTCTCTATACGTTTATATAACGATGCATTATAAACATGATAAGTGCACAAGTGAAAAAAAACATCAAAAATCAAATAAAGGTGTATCTGAGGGTGACAGTTTTTCAGTGATGGCCCTTGTTTTGTTAGTCGGAAAACCCCTGAAGCACTCATTTGTCTTCGGCTTTCTGAAAGAGCTAAATGTTAGATTTGGTTTTGTTTGTGCCATCTGTTGCTAATAGCAACCAGTGAGAAGGTGAGGGACGAATAGGAGCCTGTGGTCACACACTGCCGCCCCACAGCTTCCGCTTCAGCTATAAAGGAAATGAAACTGATCTCCCAAGCCAACGTTTCAGAACCAAATGGTGGCTGATTCTGAACGTGTATCTGAAATGGCTCACAGATGAAGAGTCCTGGGAACGAGCTCACATACCCCAGGGATAACTCTCGCTGCTTCCAGATGGGATGACTGGTAGCCCACGGCTGTCACAGTGATGGCTGCAAGCCCGGACTGATGATGAACCAGCACTGTCTGACGACCTACAGACAAATATGAGAACTGCTCAGTATGGCTTCAAGCAAACAATTTTCAATTATATAGACAGTTATGTAATATTTATGCAAACTAGACAAACATACATATAAACACATACACAATACATATTGTAAGATATATGTACATATGTATGTATATATAAATCTCAAATGACTGGATTGATTTTGAAAAAGACACTTCTTAAAATATGCAAACTGTGACTGGAGGAAAAGTTTAATAACAATAATAAAAGTAATAGTAGTAGTAATAATACTACTAATGCTAATAATAACACTATGTAAAATTTTTTCATGTTTCTTAGTCAAGTTTTGCACAAAAACCACATTGATTTTTTTCCTACCTTTAATGGTTCTAGAGATAAATGGAATTTTATGTATATTTTTCATTATAAGGCTGTTGTAATACTACTATTATTTTCATATAAGTCTCACTGATGCATGTGTCTCACACTCAATGTGTTGGCAACCCTGTTATCTTCATGTACAACAAACATATAAATATGCAAAAAGTTATAAGTATAACAAAAGACCATGATAGACGAGCCGCCAAGTTTTTTCTAAAAATGACATTTCTAACTAAAGGTACATGAAGAAATATGTCACCACATAAATCAGCATGCCGAGATTGTATAAGAAACACTACGTAAAAAATGTAATATAACAAATGTATGTTGCCTGGTGTGATGATAATAATAATAATAAAAAATCAAATAGAGAAACATAGTATAAACTCAAAACAACACATTTACATTTACATTTACGGCATTTAGCAGACGCTTTTATCCAAAGCGACTTTCATTCCTTAACTACAGGGGGCAGTATCCCTGGAGCAACTCAGGGTTAAGGGTCTTGCTCAGGAACCCAGTGGTGGTGTGTTGAAGGTAGGATTCGAACCCATGACCTCTTGGTCTAGAGGCGAGTATCCTACCCACTATGCCACCACCACCCCTTAGGTTCATTTTTATTTGAAGATATCCTCAGACTTTTTTTAACCAAAAGGTGCATTCATTATTTTACTACAACTGAAGCAAAAATATAATGCCATTCCACCACTGCACTAATACACTGAAGCAAAAGCACTGGCGAGCTGTAAGATGCGTCAGAGGACAGGATTGGGAACCTTTTAGTTTAGAATGTGAGTACCATGAAGCTTCTTCTGCTTGTTGCTGTCCTCAAGTAAGTGCAGCTCCATGGGCTTCAAGGGCTCAATGCTGGCCAGGGCCACTTTTGATGACTCCCAGATCATACTCAGAGAGCTGAAGTTGTCATATTTCCTCCCTTGCTGGTCAAAGGCTGCCAGGTCCAGCTCAGGATTTCGATAATTAGATACAGGCACCTGTTATAGATCAAAAAAGCACTGCACACTGTGATCTGTTCTCTGTATTCAGATAAAAACACACAATAGAACAATACATTTTGATGTAAACAAATAAATAAATATGAACATTAAAATAATTGCAAACAAAAGAGAAAGTAGCAAAAATGTAATTTTCCTAAAATAATGTTGACATTCTGTGAGCTGGTTAGAACTTTTGGTTCTAGATGTCTCCTCTGTGCCTCTATTCATTGCCTGGATTCATAAAATTCCACAAGCAACACACCTAATTTAATATAATGGAGAGCCAAGCCAGGTATTTGATGTCAGCCACTAGTAACACTGGGCTTGGTCAAGAGAATAAACTGCCACACAGAAAAGTACTATTTACTATATAAATTTGTACTTACACACATGTATACATTTATATATACGTACATATACATTATATTATTTTTTATATATATATATA
>JBBPDE010000134.1:25280102-25290382 GCA_037974605.1 Nannopetersius ansorgii
CACACATACACCACAATCATGCACACACACACACACACACACACACACACACACACACACACACACACACACACACAGACACACAAATATGCCATTACCACGTCAGTTTCACTGCTGCACTGGGAATTGCCGCACTAATAGTATCTGCACACAGGTGGTCCTGTGGGGGGTCCTAACCAAAGATGAAGGTAAATGGAGTTAACAAAGGGTGGAGAGAAGCAAATGGACTACAGTATGTAACTAAACTACACAGCACTATATGGCCTGCGTTCCTGATGAACAGTGAGGGCAGATACAATGTATGTGCATTTAACGAAGCAGCTCATTGCAATGAATTGCATATCAAGACCTGACACTATATTATTTATACTGTGCTTTACTGTGTATTTTACTGCGTTGGTGTGTATTTGAGTGTGTGGGTGTGTGTAATGTGTCCAGGGATGATGTAAAATGCTGTAAAGGGCTCCAGCGTCAAATTAACCTCGCGAAGTCTGGCGACCCTCTCATGACTCAGAGTCGGAACCCATGACCTGAATACAAACGGACCTGATGTAAAACTGACCTCATCCACGGTTTGGCTCCAGGGTGTGTGTGTCTAAGTGTGTGTGTGTGTGTGTGTGTGTGTGTGTGTGAGAGAGAGAGAATGAGAAGGTTTTGGGGCCAGCTCCAGCAGTGCATGGAGTTAAGCTGCCGGGAACGAAATTCGGGAAATGGATAAAAAGGCCGGATTGACAGATAAGACAGGGTGCCCTTTAGATCACACTCGCTACCAAGACGCTTTTATTTCTGCGGTTGAGAAACATCTGATTTATTGTTTTTCATCAGCAGTTGGCAGCGTGAGGAGGGCAATCATGCTTGGGCCCTGCGGGAATCACATAATAATACAAATCAACTGATAGCACCGCTTCATTTGAG
This sequence comes from Nannopetersius ansorgii, assembly GCA_037974605.1. Classification (NCBI taxonomy): domain Eukaryota; kingdom Metazoa; phylum Chordata; class Actinopteri; order Characiformes; family Alestidae; genus Nannopetersius; species Nannopetersius ansorgii. The sequence goes on from JBBPDE010000134.1 coordinate 25,281,018, forward strand.
ACACAGCAGGAGAAAGCACATCATATTATTACATATTACATATAACATTTTCTTTCAGTGTCATTTTTATGACCCATTCATTTATTCTGGTGCTGGATGTCACATTCAAAATAAAGGTGCCAGCAAGGCTTCCATGTATTATGCAGCGGAGGAACCATTTGTGGTTCCATAAAGCACTGAGGGGCACAGGGGTCAAAGAGGGGGGTGGAGCACAGACACTTAATAGGCTCAAACTTGAGAACAGGCTTGAGAAAAGTTCTCCATTGAGAACTTAGATCTTATAGCGCCTTAGTAAAATTTGATTTTAACAAACATAAACAGTGTAAAACAGTATAAAACCGGTGTTTGTTCTCCTACACACTCGCTGTTTGCTGCTCTTACACTTGGCTGCTCTCCGGAGCCGCTCCCTCTGCAGGGAACTATCCTGAAAGTTGTGTTTCTGTCTGTTTGTTTCCAAGACTTAAAATGAAAGAAATGTGGGCATTTTTGTTCTTTATGTGAAGTTGTGTGTGACACCATATGTATTATTAATAATACACCGTATTCTTATTACATATTTTTAAAATTACTGCAACTTCAATGTGACACCAAACAAACACCAAACAAAGCTCAGCATGATGTTGGACACCTCGAGCTTCAACACAATCTGGGGGAATCATATAAGGAGTTGTTTTGCCCAATGACAACAATTTACCATTTATTGCACTGCCAGCATGAACCCATTCTGAAACGAGAACATTTGTACCACCATGTAACGGGAGAACTCTTAAATTGGAACCATTGCATTAAATAAAGATTTCGGTAACACTTTATAATAACTACACCCTATGAATCATTAGTTAAACATTGGTAAATAGTTAATTAATCATTTATTAAGCATTATTCATGCATTAATAGACATTAGTAAGCAGTTTAAAAATACAGCTATAAATGCTTTATTTCTTATTGCTTCCAGTGGCTATTCGGGCTCAAACATCTAATTTAAAATGTGGTTCTTTAAGATACTAAGGTGTTTTTTCAGTGCCAGTGTTTCCCAAGCACTGCGCAGAACCTCCTCTGATCTTACATGCCCACTTCAGCCCAGGAAAGGCTTATCGATACTCTGGTTAGTGTGTTGGGAGCAGGAAAAACTCTCAAATGTGCAGAACAGGGGCTCCAGGACTGAGAAGGGGCTTCAGGGCTAAAGCAGGGAACCACTGTTCCATAGCATCACTCAAAGAAGCCTTTGTGACTCCTCTTTTTTTAAAGAGTGCACTATTCATCTGCTTGATTGTTCAGCGAATACATGAACTAATTAAATCGTTCAGCAAGTCACTGAGTCAAAGCTTATCATTAAAACTAATAAACTTTATTTTTGTCAAAAAGACAAAGATACCAAATATTTATAATAGCTTTTAGGGTTCTGAAAAGGGAAAAGGTGTAGTTTTCTTTAATAGACAGATGATCAGATTGTATTCTATTGAATGGGGGGGCATTATAGCAGCTGCAAAGAAGAACCAACTCCATTTGAAAGTCTATGTGTCTGAATGCAGTGTCATCAAAGTCTCTGTTGCTGTAATGGTCAGGCGTCCCAATACCAAACTGCGTTAATGCGCGATAAAATAATTATGTGATAACGCGATAATAACGCATTAATGTGTCCAGCCCAGTACGTATATGTTCACAGTGATGGTGAATGGAACCAGACGTCTACCTTTAAAAGTTCTCTCTGAGAAATGTATTGCATGAAATACGCTGAATGAATACCTGCCTGGTGCTTCAGATGTTGTTATACCAGAATTTACAATAAGATTTTGGCCTTAAGCTTCAGTGCATCCAAAATCCATTCATGGTGGAAGGGTACATGTGAGGCATCATGAGGCAAAAAAGTCCACAAAGAAAACTAATTTAGTTCAGATTTGACACTATTTTACCATCATCAAAACTCAGAAGGCACACATAAGCACACAGTAAATTAAATATTTTGTAGACAAAGGGCTACATTTTGTAGACAAATGTTGTATACAGCCTGGTTCCATTCACTACCACTGTATAATCATTGCAGTATACAGAACTGTTAAAAAGCTCAAAAAAGACAGTGCCTGTAATAAGAACAGCTTTGCTGAGTAACATCAAGTGGAAATGTCGAGAAAAAAAAAACTGCTGTGCCAGCTCTTTCTAACTGATGCCTGCGGCAGAACCAGGCTCGTACTTTATAGGCCTACCTTACTTCCTCCATTATAGCTTTTCTTCCATTATAGACCTCCAGTACTGATAGTTAACACACTTAACCACTACTGAAGATTTTTTCACAGGCTTGTTTCACCGGCCAGAGAAACTAAAAGGCCATCTGGAGGAACAGCACTGGTTATGAAGATACACTGGGAGAGGAAAAACTGTTTAAATGACTTTGCTTCTATATTTGACCTTTTCTTTTTCAAGTTATTTGACAGGTGAACTGGGCTGATGCAACATGTTTGTGGTATCCAAATTTGAAAAGTTTTTTTCAAGGCTTGTGGATCTTAGACAGAATATGATGGACACAAAAGCCAAAAACAGAACCAAACATCGCAAAATTAAAAAAGAAACCTTGTGAAGAACAGTGATGGTGGCTCTCGGATTATACAGTCATGGAAAAATATTTTTCTATTCACTGTTTGTACAATTTGCAGCAGTGTGTGTGTAAAATGCACAGGTTGCTCTTCTTTTCTGAACTATTGCAGTATGAGCTGTGTAAAAAATAAGAAATGCCTCCATTTGTGCTGTAGGTGCAGTAGTGTTTGTACAGCAGCTTTTCTATGTGCTGTACTCCAGTAGCTTCACTCCTGTCACACATGCACACACTGTGCTTTTAGCATAATTATTGTAATTATAAAATTATTATAAGTGTAGATTAACATTTCCATGGTACAATACATTACTTCTATGTTTTATTTTTGCATTATCTCCAAACATTAATGTGTTTGGAATTTTGAATCAATTGTGGTCGATAGTGATGCGGTCTCTTATTTGTTTCCATGGCTGTATTAGCATATTAATATACTGTATAGTGTGCGCTACTCTGCAGACGGACTTAGTCTTTGACCCTTCGCTGTCTTCGACCCCTTGCTGTCCTTCTCATTATCTATTATCTTCAGGAACGGGCCCAACAAAGTACTTCATCAGTGCTCATGCAAGCAGGAACACCTCCATTCATTAGTGATAACAGTAACATTGACCACTGTTCTCCAGTTCCTTGACTGAAGAACGGGCATCGTAAATACTTCCAGCTTAATGGTAGTTCATTGTCTACTGCAGAGCATTAGATCTGCATCTCTAGTTGCCTGTTCAAAAGCTGGGACAGCCCCACCCCAATGATGTTTTGTTCACCTTTAAGGGATATTAAGCACATTCTTTGCAGAGAACACATTCACTTTTAGTGCACAACTGCACAATTGCATTGAATGCACTTTTAAAAAGGCCACCCCATTTTGCAAACAACAGTCTTTTGTCTTATCAGAAATAAATCATCTTCTTATTCTGAGAGTACTGAAGTCTGACTCATTTCTCCTCTTAGAAGAAATACTGAGTGAAAAAATCAGCTTTTTACAGATGATCTTTTGGAGTTTTTATCAGCTTCTCAGTTTTCTTTGCTTTAACAACCTTATTGATCTCAGAATTGTCCAACTTGGGTAGCTGATCCCTTTAATTTGATCACTGAGACTAATTTCAGATGTTGTATAGGCTCATTTAAAAGCAAATAAAGATCCGAGCAGTGAGAGAAAAGAAAGAGCATTTTAAGATCTTAAATTGGGAAGCAGGCTGAGATTAGAGGAAGGCTCTTTCAGGAGATTAATTTAAAACGTGAGAAAATCGTCAAAATCACATGGTGTTAAACTGAGTTAAAACAAGCTAAAAAAGTTATTTTTCAATTTTTCTCTAATCTGGGACATTTTATTAATGTATGCATTTTCCATCCATGTTAAAGAGGATGTGTACCAACAAAGCATTGTCTGACTGGGGCTGCTCAAACTGTGGCACACACAAAGGTATAGACTGTATGTTAACCTTACAGTTGTACATTACTGGTTGTAATGTTTGGTGCAGATAAACAGTGTAATAGAACCTACTTTTAGATGAATAGCTGCAGGATACAGCTGAACCTCACCTGTTCAAACAGAGAGTTGGGAGTCAGCAGAACTCTGGCTTGAATGGAGAAGAGAAGATAACATCATCCATCCGTTCCAGGGGACGCTCAATCTCCAACAGAGTCGTATTCCCATGCGGCTCCTATAATATGATCTCGAGGAGCTCCATCCGAATTCTGTCGACAAGCCAGAGCTGCCACACTTACAAACATGAAATATAGTACTTTTACATGTCTTTTACAAACTACTACAAAGTCATTTTTTAACAAGCATCACCAATCTGTGTGGGTGCAAATTCAGGTCAAAACATCTCATATGGGAGTTCCCCCAGTTTGTGTTGGTCCTGAAGGTGTCAGACATCATGCTGAGTTTTGTTTGGTGTTGCTGTGTTGCACAGAACCAGAATGATTGTAATTTAATAACATGTAATAATAATAATAACCACTACTGGGGATTTAAAAATGGTGTCACACACAAATACCCACAAATAAAATAATGCCCACATTTTAAAAAAATGCATTTCTTAGAAACAAGAAAAAGCACAAGATCTCAGAACCCGGGAGAAATTTCTGCCCACAAGTGGGGAATACCTGCACAAGGAGGGGGTCCGCAGAGCTGCCGAGCAAAAGAACAGCAAACAGCAAGCATGTAGAAGAGCAAACCCTGGTTTTAGACCATTTTTATTTACCAATATCAGATTTATTGCTACACTCTGAGTTCTGAGGGTTAAGTTGGAAGGCCGTTAGAGAGCGCCGTTAATCCTGAGAAATGCAGCGAGGTCAGTGAGACGTCAGTGCCCCGCAGGCCCATTAGGTGGATTATTAGGAGGCAGAGAGTGAGGCGCAGGGTCACAGCAGTAATATTGGCAGAAGTCACTATTAGGCTACGCATGAATGGGAAATAACAACAGAGTTGAGGGCAATTACCTTCTCCGAGGCAGAGCGCGTCAGATTGAATTACCTGCACCCAGACATTTCGCCACAAGGAAAGACCAAACGACCGCGTAGGCCACATCTAATATCCCCACCCAGATACTATCTGCACCCTTTAGGACCTTATTTGCATTGACTTGGACATTTCCGTCTGCATGAAAAGCGTGTCTGAGTGGCTGGAGCGAGAGCACGCGAGCTGGACCAGACTTTTGGGTTTGTTTACATTTTCACTGCTCATTCAGTCAGAAAGAACTGAACTCCTCAAAATACATTTGTGACGCTGTAATCAGTGCTGGCCAGGAAATTGAAGGGAATTCAAGTGTGAAAGTTCTTAGCCTAATATTTGAATTTCCACCATCTAAAAGTAGGAGAGGTCTCCATCAAGCAGGAAAGGTCAGATGCTACTCAACCGGCCTTTAGTCAAGTCAAGTCAAGTTTATTTGGTAACATGCAAAAAGGTCATTCAATGTGCTTTATGGGAATAAAATAAAAATTATAAGCACAAAAGTAGTAGAAAGTAATAAATAAAGCAGTAAAAGAAATAAAATAAATAATAGAATGCATAGAAAAACAATAAAAGCGGATTAAAGAGCAATAGATATTCAAAAGAAGGGGGAGGAGAACAACACTTGTAAAGAAGTGCCCACATGGAATCAAGGAGATCTTAAAAATTGTCCTAGTTTTAGTTTCCACAATAAAGCTATAACATTTTAGAACCTTAAAATTATTGCTAAAGTTGCGACCAGGCAAGAAGTAGAGAAACTTATCCATGCTTTTATTTCCTGCAGGGTTGACATCTGCAGCACCGCTCAAACTCATTCAAAATGCTGCTGCCAGAGTTCTAACCAAAACCTAGAAAAGAGATCACATCACTTCAGTTCTCAGGTTCTTGCACTGGCTCACAGTTCAGTACATAACTGATTGCAAAGCATTACTCATTGTCAGAGATGGAGAGTAACGAAGTACATTTACTTGAGCACTGTAATAATGTACAGTTTTTGTATCTGTACTTCATTTGAGTAATTTTTTTTGGGAAACTTATAACATGCACTTCACTTCATTTCTGTCATCATTGCTGGTTACCTTCAGTTATGAAAGTGACTGTTATTGTCTCGCTTTTCTAAAACGTGATGTAGCAGATGACAGCCTATCAGAAATCACCAGTAGTGTTACGTCATGTCTGTATGCTGAAACACTGCAACGCCAGACGGCCAGCAGTTAGCTCAAGTAACTTTGAGAACCAGCTTCTGCTTAAGATAAATAAGGACTTTCACAAGCTTGACTAACTTGACCACACTGAGATTTGCCTGTACTGTTATCGCTAGATACACGTGAGAGATGGAGAGTATTGAAAAATGTTTGTTTTGACGTGGAAGTCAGCCGCTTTGCATTTTTGTCTGTTTAAAGTGGCATTGCTGTCTTATAGCCACAGTTATGCACCTGTGATGTAAAGTTGGTTGGATGTATTCTTCTTTTTCATTCCAGCTGCATTTACAGCGGTTCAGTTGTCAACTTTGTTCAAATATATAGTATATACACACACCTTGTTTTCTTTAACAGATTACTCGTTTTCTTTATCAATTCGGGTTGGGTTTCATTCTGTAACATTGTACCTTATTCCTTATGCTACATCTTCCAGAAGCAAGTTAGATGAATTAGGTATTGTATGTGTGGTGACAAGAAATCAACAATGCAGTGAAATATGTACTCAGAAGTATTTTTGGAACCAATTACTTCAGTACTTTTACTTAATTGAAATTTGACTGTATGACTCACTTGTATTGGAGTAACATTTGACACGTGGTATCTGTACTTTCACTTAAGTAAGGAAGTTAGGTGTCTGCTCACCTCATTGTGTATAAGTCATTCTTAATCATGTCTGATATGTTTGATGTGTAGAATCCTGACACTGGTGATGCTCATCTAGTGGTGAAAAGAACTGAAACAAATCACTTCTAACATTTAGCTGGCGCCTTTATCCAAAGCGACTTCCTTTTCCTAACTACAGGGAACAGACCTGAAGCAACTCAGGATTAAGGGTCTTGCTCAGGAACCCTGTGGTGGTCTGCTGAAGGTAGGATTTGAACCCATGACCTCTTGGTCTAGAGGCAAATATTCTGCCCACAGGGCAACTACCACCCTATTGGTTCTCCACATGGTGAAATAGTGTTCATCCACTATACAACCAATGGCCCATCAAAAATCTGCACTTCCATTGCACTTTCATCCTTCTTTTATTGATTGTCTATGAAATCTTTTGTTTCTTTTATTCTTTTTTATGCTAACATTTTACTGTATTCCTGTAAAGCACATTGGATGACCTGTGTGTATGATAATGGGCAATAGCAATAAATATTACTTGACCTGGCTAAAGAAGGCTTCACTCCAGTAATAGTGACAATCCAACTGCAAGTTCAGTAAAACAAATTTGTGAAACATTTTTTTTTTGTTGCAGTGCAGCTTTAATGGATCTGAGTCCCTAGTGAGTGAGTCAGAGGTGAGGAAAAACTGCCTAAAAGGGAATTCTTCATTGAGACCAGATAGCAAGAGAAAGTAAAAAAAATATAACTATGGAGATGACAAACGATTTACAAGAAGCAGACATCTATATTTATCAGTAGCAGGATCAGTTCGAGTCTGAAATAAGTAGCAGCAGCTTTTGTAGGAGTCAGCTTGAGTTACTTTGATTTGCAAGGTGGGGCACCATAATCAGGTGACCCATGGTGGTCTGGAAAAAATTTGAACATAAATAAAATGAGAAAAAATAGAAATAAATTAATAAATACACCACAAAAAACTACAAATTGATCATGCTGATGCATTATTTTCACTACAATTCAAATTCTTCTTTTGAATTCTTTATTTTAATAATTAATTTGTAAAAAATATTTTGCAAAAGGCATGTCACAATGTCACTATTTCACTGACACTGAAGTATTATTTTAGTATTATCTTTATGTCAGGCAACAATTTTGAGGCTTGCTTCTGAGTTTAGATAAAATAATTTTAAATTAATGCCATTTGTTTTTATGTTTTTGCTAAATGATTTTACATCAGCGACACAAACTTTGGGCTGTAACACAGCGGTGTAACTTCTACATCTTGTTGGTTTGTTGAGGTTTGATTTCAGCTTGTTGATGACCTGTAATTTGCGGAATACCAGAGGTATTCGGAGGAAAAATGGATGAGGATCAGGTTTGGAACATTTTGAAACAGAACAGACTCAAAATATAGAAAGAACAAAAAAGAGATGAAGAAAGAGTGGAAGGAACAAACTGAAGTTATGCGTTAGTGGTTGTTCATTAGTGACAAGAAGCCACAAAACTCTCTCTGTCTCTCTCTATCTCTCTCTCTCTTTCTCTCTCTCTCTTTCTCTCTCTCTCTGCCTCTCCCCATTTATCTCTTTGTCTCTCTCTTTCTGTCACTTTATCTTTATCTCCCCTTCCTCTCATCCACTCTCTTTTGCTTTTTTCTCTTCTACTTTCTTACACTCTCCTTTTTTCTTCTCTCTACATCTCATTTCTATAACTTTCTCTCTACCTCCTCTTCCACTCATTCTTTTTCTCTCTCCTACTTTCTCACACATTTTCTCCTTTTCTTCTTTCTTCCTCACTCCTTCTGTATATTGCTTTCTTTCACATTCTCTCTATTACTTTCTATATGGATATTACTTTTTCATATTTCTTTTCTCTTCTCTCTCTCTCTCTCTCTCCCTCTTTGCTTATATAGGCAGTCATCAGGAACGTCCTTCGTTTTCCATGGAGAAAAGTCTTTCTCATACAAAATAGAACAAATAAAGCATGGGGAAACTCAGCCTTACTTATCCCACCTGTATTCAGACAGGTTTTAGGAGCATTTTGTTCTATTGCTCTTCCCCCAGTCCCGTGCTAGGACTGGCTGGTTTAGTCCCTCCTCCACTGCTGGGATTGTTCAGTAGTTTATATTCACAGCATCCCGCCTAATGTCTAACTATCAACCAATCACAGCACAGAAGGCGTGGCGTTCTGGAATACGGGTGCGAAAGAAAACTTAGTACTCAGAAGAACAGCGGCGCGTGCATCGAGCGGAGCGCGGGTGCCGGTCGGAGCTCAGATCTCAGGTACGAGGCTTACTCACTTTACTTTTGTCCTGCTGGACTGAGATCAGTCAGAGGACACCTGAACAGAGCCTGCTCCTGACAGAGAGGAGCTCAGAGGGATGAGACCGGAGTCTGCAGGAAATCTCTCAAATGCTGCTGATGATGACTGGAACTGTTCCTCTCTCTCTCTCTCTCTCTCTCTCTCTCTCTCTCTCTCTCTCTCTCTCTCTCTCTCTCTCTCTCTCTCTC
>JBBPDE010000134.1:25290482-25308366 GCA_037974605.1 Nannopetersius ansorgii
TAATAATAATAATAATAATAATAATAATAATAATAATAGAAGAAGAAGAAGAAGAAGAAGAAGAAGAAGAAGAAAAAGAATATAACAATAGTTTGTAATAATAATGTGTAAAAACAATAGGACACAGTAAAATAAAGTAAACAGTAAAATACAGTAAATAGTGTTATTTTTGTAAGAATATGTAAGGGTTACATATATATATGAATATATATATATATATATACTGTATATACACACACACACATTCTATTCCTTTTTCCTTTCTTTCTCCTTTTTTCATTCACTCTCACTCAAAAACTCTCGAAATCTCTCTCCTCCTTTATCTTTCTCTCTCCCTCATTCTCTCTCACTCTCATTTCCTCCTTTTCTTTTCTGTCTCTCATACACTTTATCTCTCACATACTTTCTTCTCTTTCTCTCTCCCTCTCCCTGGCTCTAGCTTTTTCAATTTTGCTTTCTATTTTCTTTTTTCTTTACTTCTTCTGTTTCTTTCTTTCTTTCTTTCTTTCTCTTTTTTCTGTCTCTCTCTTGATCCTTTATCTGTCTTTTCTGTATCTCATCCGATCTCACCTTATCTCTCTCTCATTTCTCTATCTATCTTTCTGATTTTCTCATCTCTCTCCCTTTCTCTCCTCCCTCTTTCTCTCCCCATCTCCCTTTCTCTGTCTCTCTTTTCTGTATCTCGCCCGATCTCACGCCTTATCTCTCTCTCAGTCTTCTCATTTCCTCTCTCTTATCCTCTCTCTGATAAGTGTCTGTTCTGTAAATCTGCAGTGTTTGTGCAGGATAAGCTCAGTTTTGTTGTACAGCAGGAGCAGCAGAGAGATTAAGCGTCACAGAACACACAGCTGAGGGAGAGCTTGGTGCTGCTACAGACAGGTTTAATGAGGAAGCTTTTCATGTTTTGTTCTTGATCCACAGCACCACCAAGTGGCCACAGTGGAGCACATGTTCCGCTTCAGAGCAAACTATGGCCAAAAGCAGTGTCTGGAAAATATTGTTAATATATTTTTATGAATATCAACCAAGAAGACATGGTCTAATGTCTGTACAATGCTGTTATTTTAGTTATTTCATGAACTAAAATATTAATGTATGGCGCAGTTCTTTTAGTTATTTTATGAACCACAATCCTAATCCTGACCTTTATTTCTTTTTTCAGATATTAATGAGTGCACCCTGGGGACTCATAACTGTGGAGTGGGATTTGAATGTGTTAACACTCTGGGCTCTTTCAGCTGCAGGCCCAGACTGAGCTGTCAACAAGGTTTTACTCCTGACTCACGAGGACAGTGTGTTGGTAAGAGCATTAAAATACTTTAGACATTAGGAAATCTTCTATAGTTCCATTTAAGATTTAATGGAGTTTACAGGTAATTTACATTTATATTTACATTTACAGCATTTAGCAGATGCTCTTATCCAGAGCTATGCACATTAGTACAATAATAAGCCTAGGAATAAAATGCCAAAAGCTGCTACTAGACTAAGATTCTACCAGAGTTGGAATTAGTCCTCCAGGCCCTTCCAGTAGCGCACACAGAAGATTTAGGAAGTTTGCATTAGTGATGTTAGTTTGTGACATGAGCATGTAGTTGTTCTTCTAAGTGCTCAGTGAAGATGTGGGTTTTCAGTCTATATTTGAAGACAGCCAGGGTCTCAGGTAATCTGATCTTGTTTAATATTAGCTAATATTGTTAATTTTAGAATATTTATACACACTACAGGTGTGTATAAATAGCTACAGTAGATTGAAAATGAGTACACCCCTTCGCAAACTAAGTGAGATTTGATTCCCTGATCTGAACAATACAACGTACCACATTAATGCACAGAAATAATTTTCATTGAAAAGTGAATGTGTTTATCTGACAGAACAGATTCAGATACTGTACAGATACTATACAGTATATCCTCATCTAGAGACACCTTTGACAGCACCTACAGCTGGAGGCCTGGTTTAGGTTATGGAGTATCCCCTGTGATCAGAAGGCTGTGGGTTTGAATCCCAGGATTGTTAGTGCCACCACTGTCTTTCTGTCAGCAGCTCTGACAGAAAGACCTTCTGCTAGGTCGTCTCCATGGACATGGGGTCGACGATCGACATAAACTGTGGGGAGAGAATTACACCAGAAAATCAAAGTGTGCTGCAAGTTCCATGCCGTCGCGGTGCGGTTTAGATACAGCAGGGTTCCTGTATACATAGTGCCTATGGTTGGTTTGGTAACTTTATATTCCACCTGGGTACTGGTGAGCCACTCTATGACAGCTTTGGCCTTTTGCTTATGGTCATTGTCTCGTTGCACTATCAATGTCTGACTCATTTTCAAATGATTTCATTTGTTCTCCTCCAGAATGTCTCCATCCATCCTCACCTCAAATGTTAAACTGTACTCCAGATGGACTTTTCTGAGGTTTTCTTCTTGCCACTTTTCCACCTTCCTTTCCCCAGGCCGGATTTGTGCAATATCGGTCATATTATGTGCAATATCTGATACATACATTGTTTGATACATGTGTTTTCCTCTGTTGGCCATAAAACCCTGGAGGTCCTTCAAGGTTACAGTGGGTTCCTGGTGTTTTCCTCTTTTCTCCCACCAATTAGTTTTAATGGACGTCTAGAATTTGGCAGACTGTGGGTGGTCATAATGCTGGAACTAACAGTGCTCCAGGGGTTTCTTGAGAACCTTACTTGATGTAAACTGTTCCACACCTTTGTCGTTTTGAGTTGTTTCAGGTGCATTCAAATAAGAAGTTAATTCCTGTGATTCCACACTGGTGGTGGGAAGTTGCATGACTAGATGACCTTGAAGGCAGTTGATTATACACATTTGAGGGGTGATATAGTATATTAAATCAAAGTTGTTAGGTTTTAAATAATGTTAGTTTTTGTGTGATTTTGTGTGATTTCTTTAGGGGGGCTATTAATTCTGACCTTAACCATAAATTATAAAAAAAATGATTTGTTTCATTTTAATTCAAGCTTATACGTCAAATAAATGTTAATATTGTTAAGGGGTGGGGGTATTTTTTATCTAGTGTATTTAAGTTTATAATATTTTACATTTAGACAAATGTTTATATTCTAAATTCTAAGAAATATTCTAAATATTACAGTAAGATTTTATATCCCTTGAATGTATTATTATTCATATTATTGTTGTTGTGCATTTGTTTATTTTGATACGTGGTACAACCTATTAGAACAACAATACTTAACATAACTTTATAAAATGTAGAAACTGACTAATTGCTTAATTATACAATAAGCTCTTAATATAAAGAAGTATGTATGTAATGTCAACATTTCAAACATTTTACTTACGGGAGTTCCACCGATGAGTTCCACCGTGGGGCTGGAAGAGAGAGCTCTTTCCCCTCTATCCTGATGGGTGGAATTAGCCCACAGGGGCAGGAACCAGGACATGTTGAGGCAGCGACACCCATATCTACTCAAAAATGAAATGAAATCACCCTAAATCCTAAGCACGAACACTGTAAAAGTGTCAATTTAAAGCAGCAGTTCAGCTAAAAATCATAACAAAAATGAAGCCCTTTTAGCTTCGCAGTGGTGCTAAGAGGTTAATGTAGCTAACAAGTAATTGGAACTCATACCTAGCCTGTTAGCACTGTGCAAAACCACATGCCAAAATTATCATACACGAAAAATGAATTAGGCCCCATGGTGACGCAGTGGGTACTGCTGTTGCCTCACACCTTCAGGGTTGGGGGTTTGAATCCGGGTCCTGTCTTTGTGTGTGTGTGGAGTTTGCATGTTCTCCTCGTTGTAGTGTGAGTTTCCTCCGGGGTCTCTGGTTTCTCCCACAGTTCAAATGCGCGTCAGGTGAATAAGGGATTCTAAATTGACCCAATGTGAATCTCTGCCTTACACCTGTTGGCTCTGGAATAGGCTCCAGAGAACCACGACCCTTGTGCGGATTAAGCAGTGTGGCGTTGGGCCAATGCGTCTCCCTTCACTTTGTAAATAAAGGCGCACCACAAATCGACCCGGGTTGCTTTAACTTGTATCCATGTTTGTGTTCGAGCCCTACTAGGTGGCACTACAGCGATTACAGGAAATGAATGAATAAAAATTAATTATCAAATAAACTTTCTTGATGGGTAAAAAGTATAATTTAATAACAATCTCAAGGTCAAAATGTCCATTTATCATACACCACAGCACAAAATGTATTTTGGCTTTTAACCCATTCACCAAGTGAAGCACTGTGCAGCCAGGAACACAGCACTCAAGGACAGTATCTTGTTCAAGGACACCTCAGTGGTGCCACTGGCAGTCCTGGGATTTGTGGTGCCACTAACCACCAGTCCACTACAACCCTTACAAGTATACCTAAAGTGGATGCTTTACTGAGATAACTGAAATGTTTTCTGCATTTTAATCTTGGTTATTAGATTAACTTGATGTACCTTTTCATGTGTATATGGGCTCATTAGCTGTGCTGTAAATGTAAATGTGTTGTCCTGTGTTTTGTGCAGACGTTGATGAGTGTCGGACAGTGGGCCAGCCGTGCAGCCCGGGGTTCAACTGTGTCAACACGATTGGTTCATATACGTGCCAGCGCAAGATCATAATGTGTGGAAGGGGTTACCATGCCAGCCCTGATGGCACCCGGTGTATAGGTACAAAATCTGCCTTACCTGCCTTACCTTTGGGAAAATGCCACAGATAGCTCTATGGGTACTTTAAGTTGCTCTGGTAGAGTGTAGAATGAAATAATCTACGTAAAGCTAATACATTAAACAAAACCTGAAACATTTATGGTCACTGCATTTGGTGTATTGTGGTGCAGTTAGTTACTGTGTAAACAAACAGGGTTCCAAAATTGCCTAATTTTAATAGTATACTATATTGCCATAGTAATAAATGTCAATATAATCTATTATTATAATTGTGTTATATTGTGTTACTCATGCAAAACCCCTTCTGCGTTATTGCTGTTATTATTGTGATTATTATTATTATTATTATTATTATTATTATTATTATTATTATTATTGTTGTTGTTATTATTACTATGATTATATTTTTATTATTATATTATTATTTATTATTATAATTATTATTGTTATTATTATTATGTTTGTTTGTTCATTTATTTATTTATTTATTTATTTATTTATTTTATTTGGGCAAAATACCTTCTTCCATAGCACCTATGGGGCTGATTTGCGGTTCCTTGTGCCAGTGGAAAAGTGCCCTAATACTCTCAGGTGTCTCACATAATGTCTCCCCCATCCTTCAGATGTTGATGAGTGTCAGACGGGTGTCCATCGCTGCGGAGAAGGACAACTGTGCCACAACCTGCCCGGGACCTACCGGTGTGACTGCCGCTCTGGTTATCAGTATGACATGTTCAGGAGGATGTGTGTGGGTAAGGGACAAACATTTCTGTTTGATGGACGTAGGAGAGCCAGCCTTAATCAAGAATTACTGAAATGATGCCATACAGTTTAATATACCATACAGTTTAATAAGTTCCCATTGATTAATCACATTATTTAGTGTCAGCCTGATTAATCACCTCAGAAATTTGCTCAAATTTAACCCTGAAAAAAGTCATGCCTTTTTGCATTTTCTTATTAGCGAACTGAACTCCATCAGAGTGTATTCATTACTTTTAATTGTTCAGTTACATTCATTTAAACTTTTGATAATCCCACAGTTCTCATAATTCCAACCTGTCATCAATTAGCGAGTTTTTGTTTTTTGTCAACAAAGCTCTCATAAATTAGCAGATTACATGAATTGCTCTTTTAATATTACGAGCAGATGATGAGGACAATGGTTATACTGATTAAATTAGACACACTGTCATTACAGAGTAAAAGTAAAATTGACTCATACTGTGCTGGGGTTTTCACCTGCTGGAAGACCACCCTGCAGTTTAATTCGCATGGCTTTTCTCCAGCTTTATGTTAGGATTAGGCCCTGCCCTTCCAACTTTAGTCATTTATAGAGTGCAGTCATTGTTTGCAGCTCCTCTGTGACTGTAGCCTCTTACTCTTGATAATTCTTTCTATAGTCAAGGCCCTTAAGGTGAACTAGAGCTTTCCATGTTGCTCCTTGTTATTTTACCGTCAACACATAATATATAACATATAATTTCAACATGGCAGCCAGAAAAAAAACTTTGATCATGAGAACCATCAGTGGAGTTTGTCATTTTAAAGCTGTTTTTGAATGTGGAAGCAGCTGGGCTTCAGCCTACACTACTATGGATGGATGTTCAAAATTGTCCAAAAAATTGTAATTCATCACAAGAACACTTGCATAATAACATTTTTAAAATGTTACTCTCACAGCAAGAGTTACAATACAGTTTAATGTGATGTAGACCACTGTATGTTAAAATACAAGAGATGCCAGGTTTTTCAATGAGGATATATATCATAACAAATGATTTCATATGTGGGACAGTCTGAGTTTTAATGGGATAATTATGCCAAAAGATCTACTATCTGCTTTCAGCTGTTGAGAAATATTCTGACCCCAAGCAATTACCCCCCGTGGCTGGTGTGAGTTACTCTGTTTTCTAGGACACATGAAGCAGGTAAATCCCCTGCCACTGGCTGTCTGTTTACATTCTTATCAGAAGCAGAAATACAGGCCTTTATCCAGCCTTATCTCCTCTCCATTCGGTTCCAATGAGCTGCAGAGGACTGGGTGTTGATTTACACTGTTGTGGCCTCCGCACACTGTTTAGACTAGCACTGCTAACGCTTTTTCCACACCTCTCCCCACAGACGTGAATGAATGCTGGCGCTACCCTGGTCGGCTATGTGCCCAGACGTGTGAAAACACTCCGGGGTCGTATCACTGCTCCTGCTCCTCCGGCTTCACCTTATCCAGCGATGGCAAGAACTGTGAAGGTACAAGCTGATAACTAGACAATGTGTGTTCGTATCACGTGGATTAAAAGCATCACTCTTAAAGCCCTGTGTGACGTATCGCGCTTTCATCATTATGTTTCTCGTGTGCTTCAGGCGGTCTTTCAGGTGTGATTCAGATGAATGAACCAGTGCTTAAGAGATTTGTCATCATAGCAGTCTTCTTTTGGTGATTTGACTAGTTTTTCTGTTCTTCACTGATTCATGCTGGGGTGCAACTTATGAACAGTGTTTTGTAGAAATTAAGTGAGTGTGTTTAATGGGAGTGGTATGGGATCCCTGCTTTGGAAAATCCTAGTATAAAGGTATAGAAACACCATGGGTAGCACTGTTACCTCACACCTCCAGGGTTGGGGTTTTGAATCCGGGTCCTGGTGTGTGTGGAGTTTGCATGTTCTCCTTATGGTGGCATGGGTTTCGTCCTGGGTCTCTGGTTTCTCCCACAGTGGAGAACAGACGCATATCAGGTGAATTAGGAATTTGAAATTGACCGTAGGTCTGAGTATGTGAGTAAATGGTAGGTTCCGGGGACCTGCAGCCCTAGAAAAGGATTAAGTGATTACAGAAAATAAATGTATGGTGTACAGTTCTTTTTGTATTATATGTATGTTATCCAGTAGTTTTTTGGGTTATACTGTTTCTACTTTCTTCTACTAAACTGTCCAAATAACATGATTATGGAAACATTTTGAAAAATTCCCCTTTAACATTGTTAACAACTAATAAATGCATGCGGTTTCATGCAGATGTGAATGAATGCCTGAACAACCCCTGCAGTCAGGAGTGTGCCAATGTCTACGGGTCCTTCCAGTGCTACTGTAGACAGGGATACTACCTACGAGAGGACGGCCTCACCTGTGATGGTAAACATAGACTCTATAACGCTTTTAATTATTATAGAATTGAGTCAATTTTACAGCAAAATATTCACTCAATATTTGCTTTATTGGTAGCCTTTTGGCTCCACCATGTTGGTGTACAGTTAGACACAGCATCACAGTTTGCCTTCTTCTAGCCCTTCATGAGTGGTCAGTTTCTGGCCACACAGCTGCTTCTGGCTGGAATTTTTGACTGGTCTGCAGGGTAGACTCATACCAGACCTGTAAAATCCATTCAGCAGCAATCCCAAACCTCAAACTTCAACAGAAGTCCTGTGGTCAAATCACAAAACCTCACACTGCAGCTGTAGTCCTGGGGGGCTGAGCCTCATTGTGCCACAGCTATTATAGTCTGTATTAGTGCACCTGTTTAAAAGCTGTTTACTACTGGGCAGTAGTGTTAAGTTGTTAGAGCACTAATATAACAATAAACACAAATAACGTAATACAGCAAATAGTGTTTTTATGTACAGCAAAGTTTTTCCTGCACCATTTGTCTCCACTTGTAGCTCCCTTCAAATACCTGGTCTTTGAACTTTATTAGGTATAACTTGCATAGTTGTCTCAAGCAATTTGCATAGTTGTCTGACTTTTCCACAGTGCTGTATATGGTGGTACTGTTTCTATTAAAGGGCCAGTGAGTGAAAGTAGGGAGCTGTTTCTGATAAAGTGGTCAGTCAGTAGAAATACTGTGTGTAACTGTAAACCTTTATTGTGAAGCTGTTTAGTAGGTGGAACTACTAATGTCTTATTATTAATTGTCAATTGTTTCTACAGATATTGACGAGTGCTCTCAGAGTGTCGGACACCTGTGTGCCTTCAAGTGTGTGAACGTCCCGGGCAGCTACCAGTGCGCCTGCCCTGACCACGGCTACAGCATGTCCCCTAATGGACGCTCCTGTAGGGGTGAGTAAAACTATTCAGCCTTCTGATCAGAGTGTGAATTTCTCATCCATAATTGGGGGGTACTGCCTTCATAACACTGTTAAGAACCCCCCCAAACTGCTATTTTTCTCTTTGGAGGGGTTCTGGGTCTTGATCCGGGTGTACAGTACCCCCGTAATTCAAATCATGCTTCTGGTGTTTGGGACAGTCGCTTAAAAACTAAGCGGCAAAACAAGGGCCTAAACATTGGAAGACATCAACAACAGTCTAAAACAGTCTAAAACCGTGTTTGCTGCTCCTTCACTCTGCACATCACTGCTCGGCCACTCTCCGGACCCCTCCCTCCATGTTTTTAAAATTACAATAACTTTAGTTCTACATGACATAGGACCACCAAAGAAAGCTTAGCATGACATGTGACACCGCTAGCATCAACACAAACAGGGGGGACAAATGAACAGGGTGATATAAGGAGTTACTGTGACGTATGATGACAATTTAGCATTTGTTGTAGCGTGGATCCGTACTACTCGTGTTGTAAGGGTTAATATGTTGTAACTGCAGGTTAAATGTGTGTGTTTGTGTTGTTTCAGATATAGACGAGTGTGGGCTTGGTGCCCATAACTGCACTGTGGAGGAAACCTGCTATAACATCCAGGGAGGATTCCGCTGCCTGTCCTTCAGCTGCCCCCCAAACTATCGCCGAGTCTCTGACACGTAGGACACCACACCTTTTATTTCCTGTCGACTTATTCACAAAACGCAGACATTTAAGCAGCTAGTTTACCTGTCTCTAATTTATGAGATAGTTTCATTTTTATGGAGAGAGACAGAATATTAACCAAAAGTCATGGAAAATGTTACATATGCTAGTATTTGGTATGTTACTATGGTGTTTAGTTGCCAAAGTGAGTTTCTATGAAGTAGTGTTGAGCCAGTACTGAAGGCTCTATCCTTCATGCCTTCCAGACGCTGTGAACGGATCAGCTGCGCCAACTTTGTGGCTTGCCAGAACACTCCGGCACGGATCACCTACTACCAGCTGAGCTTTCAGACCAACATCATCATTCCCGCTCAGATCTTCCGCATCGGCCCCTCTCCTGCCTACTCTGGAGACAACATCATCATCAGCATCATCAGGGGCAACGAGGAGGGCTACTTCAGCACCAGAAAACTGAACGCGTACACCGGCGCCATCTACATGCACCGGCAAGCCCAGCAGCCCCGAGACTTCCTCATCGATGTAGAGATGAAGCTATGGAGGCAGGGCACCTTTACCACTTTCCTGGCCAAGATCTATGTCTTCATCACAGCTAATATCCTCCAGTAGCCCCCTGAGCTCACAGTGGTCTTAAGCTCTTTGCAATCACATCTTAAAATTAAACCACTTAATCGTAAATTAAATCGTATTTATTATTAAGCCTCCTAAGTCCCAAGGCACGTATGTAGATCAGTGGTGTCACACTCCAATCCTAGATTTCTGCTGAGTTTCACGATTTCCCAGTCAATACAGCCCACGTATGGGTGCTAAGCTGCAAAGACAATCTGTTTTGAATTCACTGTTTTTGTACTGTCACAAAAATGTAGCGCATTTGCATATATCCTCCTATTTAGCATACAGCAGTTTAAGCCCATTATAAAAACATTTACCTTATTGGATATGTCTCAGTACAGTCAATCAGAAGATATATCTCAGCCTTAAATGACACAGTAACAAAACAGCCTGTAAGGATGAAAAACTGACGGAAAATCACATTCCATTCGAGTATTTAAACTCACATAAACATCAGAAGCAGGCCTTCTGGCGTGAAAAAGTTGAAAGCTAGTGTATAGGCTCTTTAAGGAAGTACATTTAGAGACAACATTTACATATATTGCCTTCCTTTTCCTCCAAATGTAGCCAGGCAGCTGTTTAGTAAGGATAAACTGCATGCCCCATGTAGGAGAAACAAGTCAGACTTCAATAATGTCCCAATAAGAAGGTGCTGTATTTGTGAGACAAAGGAAAGACAGCTGAAAGCACAGTCGTCCTCTGGGATATCAGCTGCACCATGTAGTAAAGTACCATCAGTGGGCTGCGTACCACAGATCAGGCATTTGTTATACGCAGTCATACAATGTGCTTATGCATAAACAAAATTTGTTCCTTAGGCAATGGAGCAAAGCTGGTGCACAGGTCGAGCTCCCTTTGCACTGGTGCCACGACCTGGATAGCAGGTGGACATAACATAAATTCCCCAAATCTTGATTATAATGCTGTTCTTGATACACTATTCCAGCATATATGGAACATCTCTGAAATGTTAAACCACAAGACTTGTAGGTGCTCATATTATATTCTTGAGTCTATCCCACCATAAAGCCTTCATGAAAAAACACCTCAGATAAATCACCAGTAGTTTTTGCAATCATTGCTAATTGCCATTTAATGTACACAATAATTGTATTCCTGTTTTTAGATCATGTTGACTGGATGTATAAAGTTTTCAGTAAAGTTTTATAATGCAGCATTTTGTACTGAAACACAAATAAACATTTGAAAAGAATGCAGTTTGTCCTAAAATCACTTGCAAGTTTCTTTTTTCTGGGTGTGATTTATTATTATTTTAATTTTTTTTACAGCAGTAGCAAATACACATGAAACCAATACACATATCTTCAGTGATGGATTAGTTTTGTTGCTGATGGACTCCAAGAGACTTCAAGTCCGCTGTGCAAAAGTCTTGAGCCATTCAAGTATTTTTGCCTTGAATCACATTGTTGTGGCAATAATACTACTTATGCCGCACAAACTGTCTTATCTTTACCATGTTGGTTACTCTAAAGTGCCTAAAGATACAAGGTGCCTCGAGAAAGGGTCCAACCACTCAGCATTCAGCACCACCAGTATACTGATCACCACCTGATCATTTGGAATAATCTGCACCTGTTTCTTCACTGCTTAGATGTGCTTTGTTCAAATATAATGATTCATACATAGGTCACTGTGTCTTAACAAACATTTCTCTGAAACTGGTCAGGTTTAGGGTCAGGACTGATAAGGAGAGTCTTTAAAAGTCCTTCAGGACTCCTGGAGAACTGTTCCTAAAGACTACATTAAAAAACAAAATATGAAGAAATGAGGGGTGGCTCAAGACTTTTGCACAATGCTGCATGTCCGATTGAACTGTCATACTCCACCTGATCTCACATAGACAGGCACAAATGAATAGAGTGGAATGAAAAACATGCAATCAGAGCTATATAAACTTATAGAGGAAATTCCTAAACAGAAAAGCCTGAAGTGGTCAGTACATGTCAGGAGCTGATTCAGCCTGCGAGGGATTGTGTGTGACACCCGTTTCCCGTAGGTCTTCCTGCCATTCCTTTTCAGTCCAGTAAACTACAGGGCGGATACAGCTTTAATACTAAATACACACTTTCATTCTTTAATACTGTTAACATTAACTGCTTTTAATAGAATAATATGATGGTAAACATGGATACTTCACACATGCTCCCACTCACTGGCCACTTTATCCTTTGTGCATAAATGTACACACACACACTTTATATATAAAACATATATATAGATTTATTAAACTAATATTTAGAGGCATGCTGGGTTTTTTTGGCTATTCCCATTAATTGTATTATTCATTTAATACACTGTATTAATTAATTGTGTTAGTGATTCATTAAATTATATAATTATATTTTAATGTTATCATACTATTCACTGCTTACACTGCTTATTTTCAATGTAATAATATAAATAAGAGCTTAATTATGCCACATATTTATTTTCTGTCAAATATAGCTAATACAAAATTCAATATAACAGTGTTCTCTAAAGTATCTTAAAACAGTCTATAATTTGTGTTTTTGTCCTTTTGCCTGTCTATGCATGTTGTGCTGTGGCTGTTAGTAGTATTAAATAATTGCACTACTTTAAGTAATTGTATTATGCATGAATTGTACTTTTTACTGTATTAATTATACTCTAATGCTATCATACTGTGTAACAGTATTAGTTTTATTTAATTTATTATCATAATCCAGACCTTAATAATGCTGCATATTTCAAATAGATATTATACAGAATATAATATGCAATGCAAGTGACACATCACTATGATGGGGGCCAGATAGAAACCCACTTCTCTTTGATAGCTATGGTGGTCATCCTCTCAGGGCAAACTATATTAACAGGCATTTTCTTACGGCCTTCTACATGCTGAGACATGTGTTCGCTCCTGTAAATGAATATGATATGAAAGCATATCATCACCACACAAAACTGAGCTGAATTACACACTTCAGCACCTCTTCTACTGAAAAAGTCAAAGAAAGTTACATATGCACCTTAGTTCCTTAACCACAAACGCTTCCTCTGAGAAAGCAGCCGAGCCTCAAAGCGAGGCAGCCTCTGCAGGAATTTGCCCAAGAGGAGTGTGGAGATGTGTAAAGATGGCTGAGAAAAAACACTCCATTCATGTCTTCCTGTCTCAGTCTCCAAAGCAAGCATGCGGACTCCAGAGCAGTGGCTTGTTTTATTATCACCTGTCTACGTGATTTATCACACCGCTCAGCATCAGACTGACAGTTTAAGACTGTTTCACAACGAATTCACTCAGACCACAGCTTCTGAGTTGTCAAGTTATAAGCCAAGCCAGAAGACATGGTCTGATCAGATTATTCCTGGAACGCTGGCCTATTTATTGAAAACACCTACCTGTTTTATAGCCCTTCTGTTATCATGGACGGTTTGCCTGCTAGCCTTTGAACTGTTCATCTCTGGTAAGTTTTGACCAGTTATTACAGGCATGGTGGACCATTTTCACAGCACTCATCAAATAGGACAAAGGAGAACTGAGAGGATATATTATTTTCCTCATGTATGTAATATATAGCAAGACTTGTATTATTAAATGGAGTCTTGAGGAACAGTTTTCAGTTCAGTCCCTGAACCTGACCAGTTTCAGAGACATGTTTTTATTTGTTTAGCCACACGGTGACCTACACATAATTAATTCAAGCAGAACAAACACCTATCTTGAGGCCTGAACCAGTGAACAGGAGCAGATGATTCCAGATCAGGTGATCAGTATACTGGTGGTGCTGAATGCTGCGTGGTTGGAACGCCTTTATCTAGGCACCCTGTATTTTTGGGCACTTTGCAGCCTGTCACGGAAATAAAAACATTTTTTTTCCAATTTCCTTAATTGAATCTACTGAGTATGCCAAACATAAGAGAGTTTGACAGAGCTAGATTTGGATTTTTTGCACCAAGATGATTCAAGGAAAAATTTCAAGAAATGGTGGCTCAAGACATTTGCACAGCACTGTAAACCTAAAGCCTCTTCGAATCCATCAACAACAAAACTAATCCATCATCACAGAGAGTCTATGTATGTTAATTATATGTGTATTTATCAATGCTGTCAAAAAATAAAGGGCAGGGCGTGACCAGATGGGGCAACACAAGGCAGGGTGTGACAGGAGGGTGGAGCCAGAATTCTTTCTGTGTGGAGTTTTTTATGTTCACCCTGCAAGAACGTAGCTTTGATTTTGACACTGATGGAGACACAAAAGTTGTAACTTCACTTCAGTGCATTTCTAGCATCTTTTATACATTAACATGAAAGTAATGTACATTTTGGGAGGCCTACAGGATGGAACGGTTGTCCACGGAAACAATATGTGCAGTAATCACAAAATGCAATAAATTCTTTATTTTAATTTGGCACCTGAAGTACAAACTCCGAAGTTAATTTTAAGGCTGCTGTTACTGTTACCCTTTCAAGATGATGTAGAATTGTGCAATTCCATCAAAACATAAAAAATACTGTCCACATCATTAATACAAGGACAGGGTATTTTGGTTCTTTTGAGTATTGGATTACCGTGCAACACCAGTCTTTTACTGAATCAACACAAAACGCAAAGTGTTCCATATTTTTGAACACAGTATTGTTTATATAAAAATGTCCTCTTTCCATCCTACAGCCACTCAAATACTGGACTGAGATTCCATGCTTCTTAAGGCTAGGAAAAAAAGACAAAGCCTATCCTTGCAGTAGAGAAACAGAACAGCTAACACAGCGGTTTTATTTGATTTTTTTTTTGTTTAAAATAATTCCTGGGACAATTCAGTAGTCACTGGATATTGGTGGGGACGTCTCTAATGTTCACACAAAATTGTACACTCCTCATGGGTCTGTGTAGGTTTCTGCCAGATGCTCTGGTTTCCTCCCACATTCCTAAGACATGCACTTTGCAGTGGACTGTTGACCTGTCCATGGTCTTTCTCTACCTTTCGGCCCTCGTGAATTCCCGAGATAGGGCCCCCAGGATCCTGTTTAGGATAAGCGGATCAGATAATAGATGGGTGAATGAAATGCCTTAATTACATGTCCCATATTTTCAATTAATCATGATTAGTGAGCTATCTATGGGATATTTTATGCAAACAATAATTTATGACACATATATTTGTTTATGTTGTTTATTCTGTCCAATTCTGTATTCATAACACTTAAACAATAATGCTGGACACATGAAATCAATCACTGCAACTTTTTGAACCATTCAGCACTGAACAATCTCAGAAGATGCTCATTAGAATAGCTGTTTTTTTTCTATATTCCTTCAGTTTCCGTGTTGAAATAGCAAGAAATGAAAATCAGATCAAGAAATGAAAACATAGATAAATATCATAATTATTAGCAGTAGTAGGACTACTATATTACCCTTACAGACATGTTGGTCATTAAATTATCTTTTAATATCAATTTTGCCCCACACATTGTTTTGGGAGATGAGGTTAAAAATTAGAAGTGGGGTAATATTCTAATGGAAGAGTGGCAAATGATTAATCATGCTTGATATGAGTAAGGGAACTAACATGGTCAGTTTGATTTCAGGTTGACTTTAAGTGATTTCAAAAGGACTTGCTTATATGGTTTCTAGAACAGCATGACATACTGTTCTAAAACCAGTGAATGCTGTATAGTGTTATGGCTGATAAACAAAAGGTAAATGGAAATGTGTGCAAATGTATTTTTTGGCTAAAACATCACATTAATTCATTACCACCACATGCTAGGCACCACACCGCTCCCTACTGGTCAGGGGGACCATCTTTCCATTATTAGTAAGGACGCACGCATGTTCAAATACAAGTACAAAATAAAAGGATGCTTTAATGCTTATAAAATTTAAATTATGTACCACTATAAAAAGCAGAAATGTGCCTGTAAATGTTGCTCATCATATAATAAGTGAGCGGCACTTGAAATCTGCCAAGCTTTTTAAGGTAAAAGTCATATTTCAGAAAGTGAATTTTGCAAGATGCAACAGGTAGGCCTTTCATGACTGTCTGCATACCATGGTGACCGCAGTCTAACTATTACTTTCTTCTTCCCTGTACTTTTCCCCCAGGGCTCCGCACGAATATCCTGTGTAGTCTTTCCAAAAAATGCTGACTTCTATGGGAAGCATAGGTTTGTTTGTGTTTACCCCTACAGCCACGTCTTAAAGAGGATCTAGCTTAAAGCTTAACCCAGTCAAATCGTTGACTTAAATCTTTCTCGATCACTAAAAAGATAATGGGACAAAAGTGCCGAGGTCAGGGGGGACTCATGACGATGCATTACAAAATTATGTCAGTTGAAAGTTTTCTGTGTAATCAACATTTTTAGCCATGAAGTGTTCACTTGATGAGTGCATTGTTGTTTATCACAGTAAATCAGTGATATGCAGGGCCATCATCTGCACTGAATCATCCAAGCAACAAGAAAACCAAAGAAAAGTCAGATAAGAATGGTTCAAACTGCCCGCAGCCACTAAATGAGAGTGGGTGTCCAACATGGAACAAAGATAGCTCAGTAAAAGTGAAAAAGCGTTTCAGCGTTTTCTCTCAATTCATCCAGATTTGTCAGTTCTGAATTCAGTAATGATGCCACATTGTGGTCTTGAATATACAAACACACAGATAAATCTGCAGTGCCCTTAGTTAAGAAACGTAAGGCTTATTTTTCCTCTGCAGGACTGAATAGTACCAGTCAAACTGGTACCAGCAAGACCTAATGGTTCCAGTCAAAATTTGGTACTTGAGGATGTTCTCCAATTACAACAAACACTAATGACAGTACTCCATAGAGCAAGTGTATTTGCTGAAATTTTACACTCATCAGAGAAAAATATGAGTTTCATTGGACTTTTGAGAACCAAACTGGGCCAATAGTTAAGCTAACTACCAAGCCAAATCAGACACTTCAGAGTGGTGTTGGCTGCAGGTGTCATTAACAGGTGTAGAACTAGGACTCTGGCTTTGGTCAGGTTTTGGGTGTGTGGTGAAAAATACCCAACTGTGCCACACTGTGTCCTCTAAAGAGTATATTAGTGAAGAAAACTATTTTAGACCAATTAGTTATATTATTCGTTTTTGAAGTTTATTCTAATGTGTTTGTTTAGGCTCCTTTACCCACCTTTAATACAGAGATAATGGCATTTTAGGGCAGGCGTCCCCAACCTCAGTCCTGGAGGTTTGGTGTCCAATACAGTCTGGTAGCTTCCCTCACCAAACCCCCTCCCTTATGTGTAGATTTTGATTACACAGTCTTGATTTACATATTTCATCCATCAGTCTTCCGTGAGAGAGTATTTGCTAGAGAGAAAGGGCTGTCCCTCTGTCAGCAGAGACAGTGCACTATGTCTTACAGCAGGTGGCACTGCACACATTTCATTGTGTGGCCACATCCCCAGTCCATTCTCCTGATTCCTCCTCTTCTTGGGTCTCTATTCAAATGGCCACATACTAAAAAGTGCTCAATAGGCAAGGAAATTGAGAATATACCCCTATTTTAACCATTTTAAAGTAGTTGATGGTGTTTCCCATCTTGTGAAAGTCATCTACTCAACATCACACAATATCTATGTGAAATCCCATTAAAATAGAAACCAACTGTACTTTCTGACTCAAGAAGATGAAGAATGGAGAGTGCATGTGGGATATGCTCATATGTAGAGTTCATTTAAGCAGTAGTCAAAAGTTCAGGAAAAAGAAAAGAAAGTCCTATACTTCCACCAAAAAGCAGTAGCCTTGTATGGGTACATTAAAGCAAGCACAAGAGCTCGCTCATCTCATGTTTTTTGCAAATGATGTGTCTCAAAGCAGCTTTAAAAGAATCCAAATAGCAAGGTATAATAAAACAATATCATTATGG
>JBBPDE010000134.1:25341881-25363561 GCA_037974605.1 Nannopetersius ansorgii
ATATTATAGTGCACAAATATACAGTAATATA
Source organism: Nannopetersius ansorgii (assembly GCA_037974605.1). Taxonomy (NCBI): domain Eukaryota; kingdom Metazoa; phylum Chordata; class Actinopteri; order Characiformes; family Alestidae; genus Nannopetersius; species Nannopetersius ansorgii. The sequence continues at coordinate 25,341,913 of JBBPDE010000134.1, forward strand.
TTAAGTCTGTGGCTTTTTTTCTTTATAAAATAAGCTTAAGGAATTGCTGGGATTTGGCTGAAGAGTAACCCAGAAGGCTTTGGCCTGCAACCTCTTTTGGCTAAGTAGCTATTTACAGTACAGTCATCATGGAAAAAGGCTTTATCTCTGTCGTTTACAAAGACACAGTGTGATTATTTAATCCTTACCTTGCCCTTCTTGTTTCAGTCTCTCAGAGATGTTAACTCTGACAATCGGTCAGGCTGACCATTTTGTTTCAAAGGGAAGAGTTCAAGATCTTTTCACCTAGAGGTGCCTTAGTTATTCTAAATCAGGGAACTTCCGAGCAGTGGTGCCTACAGTGTAGATCAATAAGAAGCAGGAGTCAAAAAGGGCCACTGTAGAGCAAGTTCAGTTTAGTTTGTAGTTTTAGTTTCCCTAAAACTTCAGAATGACTTTCATAAATGACAATGAGAGGCCGATTTATAAAAAACCTAGCCCTTTGTAGCCCCGCCTTTATGGTGTGCAAGGCTGCCCAAAGGCCAAAACTGGCCAATTTGGTTTGGCCTGCCAAAAAAATGGACAGTGATGAACATGTTTTGTGAGTTCATGATGTTGGTATGAAAGTGAAATCATGAGGTCACATCACTCTTGCTGCTGCGGGGCATGTTACTGCTGCACAAGTATCAATTATTAACAAGACTGCTATGTCACCGTTATTACTGGATCACCCACCTTTATCTGCTCCAAGTGTGATGTCTCTGTAAACCCTGGGACTAAATTGCTGCTGTTGGTTTGGCTTTGCCTCTCTCTAAGCTTGGTGCAGCTGGCAGGCTGGATGTTAGATGCTACAGGGGAGCGTGTCGTCTAATTTTGAACGTAGTCATCCACGGCAAGACCTCAGGGCTGTTGTCACAACATGGCTGATCTGCACACGTGGTGATTAAGTCAGATGACATCAAAGGTACGCTGGAGCTTCAAAGGTAAACATCTACTCGTACCTGGCCCAGCAAACACACCATTATGATGTCAGCTCTAATGCCAGGGAACATTTCATCAAGGTTATCCGTCTCATTTTACGACCTTCGGCAGAACCCAAGCAACAAACGGAGCCACTTGTGAACTTCTGAGATATAAATACTCTCCGGGAATGAAGCATTGGTGGTTTTGATTAGAAGGAGTGAGTATTCATCCCCTCAGGTGCTGCCTAAAAGTAAAAAAGATCAAGTGATTCTCGGAAGAGGAGCCATTAGGTATTGACATGGTTCAAGGGACAGTTTAAACAAATGACAGTGACTAAAAGTTCCCAAAATTAGTCCTGGTGGGCCAGAGCCCAGCACAGTTTACTTCTCAGACACACCTGATTCTAGTCACCTGTCAGTTGGCAGGTTTGTAAGTGTGTTTGAGGAGGAGAAATACCAATCTGTGCTGGACACCAGACCACCAGGAACCCCAGAAAACATAATGATAGTTGTGAGCTTTAACTTGTTTTTGACCAAAACAAAATTACTGCTCTTCTCTGTTTCACTCTTCAACACCAATCAGCACATGTGTTGCTATGAGGGCTATTAGACAAGCCATCTGTAATGACTGTTCATGAAAAGAGTCAAGAGTAGATACAATACACAAGGACTTCTGCATTACAGGCCTGAGACCACTTGAAAACTGAAAAGCAACAGAAGTGTAATGTGACCATTTTGTCATACATGAACATGAAATCCTTAATACTCTGCAATTAGCCCATTCACCAAGTGAAGCAGTCAGGAACATAGCGCCTGGGGAGCAGTGTGTGGGGATGGTACCTTGCTCAAGGGTACCTCAGAAGTGTCACTAGCAGTCCTGGGATTCAAACCAACTTTCTGATCACAGGGCCAACTTTATAACCACTAGGCCCCACCTGCCCCTGGTGAGAAAATAGTCCTGTGAGCATATTGACACCTACTGTAGCCATTTTTTTTAATTACATTTTGAAATAAATTACAGCAACATTGGGCTCATTGGCACTGGATTTTATAGCACATACAATAAAGTGTCATTCGTTCAGGTATCTCAGGAGGTTACTGCCTTTAGAGTAAAGCCAAAGCTGTAGCTGTGTGGAGCAGAGCTGGTGTCCCTCAGACCATGGACAGCTGGTTTACACTGCACCATAGACAATAATGGAACACTGAAAAGAACTAGATTTACAAACACTGCAAATCTCAGCCACAAATTATTCCAAACCAGTTCTGATTATTTATTGTGAGCATGTGTATGTCTGCAGCAAAAGAGCTGCTAGTGGGAGCAGCCTATTGGGTAAAACAGGTTCAAACCCCCACTTTCTACCATTGTGTCCTTGAGCAAGACACAAGAAACGCTCCAGGGGGACTGTCCCTGTAACTAATGATTGTATGTGGTTCTGGATAAGGGCCCCAGCCAAATGCTGAGTGGCTTATTTTTGGTAAAGTTGGGCCTAGCATGTCCAAAATTTGGCTTTTTCCAAAGTAGTAAACTGTAGGTCAGCTGGAGTGTAAAATCACATTCTCTTTTTTATTCCAAACAATATAAAGTTTTTAATCACTGTAATATTCTAATAAAAAATGTAAATATGAGCATGCTTACCTTTTAACTATTTTTGAATAGCAAAATGTTTATATAGATGAATCACCAACCACAGGATAGGGTGCCAAACGAGTCTTATGGTAGCACACAATAAGCTAACATTAAAGCTTCTTCATTTTTGTTTTTTCCATAATAGTACAACATATCTTGAACTGGAGTAATTATTTGAGTCCTTTGTTTTAAAAATGCTGGTATTCATATAGCAAAAAGCAATGAGTTAGGTGGTCCTGCTTTGAGAGTCTCACATTTAGATGGTTCAGATGTATGAAGATTAGAGAAGGGAAGGGGCATGTGGGACCACTATACCCCACACCAGACTACGACAAAGCATGCAAAAGTATCATATGGGGTTCAGAGATCCTTAAGAATACCACAACACATGCCAGAATTCATGCAAGCCCTTCAAAGGAACTCTTTAGTGGAGCTCACTCAGAAAGCCGACTCCCCATGTCTCAAAAGTACACTTACGAAACACGTACTTAAAGGGATTTTTCTTTCTTTTTAATACAAACATTATCTGTATTAAGAGATTGTCTTAGTGCTGCACCCTCACAAGCTTAATCTCAGCGTCTAGTAATGTTCCCTATAGGCTTTATGGAGCTCATTTTGGAATGTTTACAAGCAGCACAAGCATGTCAGGAAAACGATGGCTTATGGAGCAACTGTCTAACTTCACTAGTCTAAACGCAGGGCTGTCACTGTCAGTTATATTAGTAAACAAGTAATCCGTCCACTGTTTTAGGATCTGCTCAAAACATTTACTGCACGGTTCTATAAATACAGTTCACACTGTAGTCTACTGAGTCAGTCATAAGCCTTATGGTATAATAAGTAAACAACACATCGGCTTTCAAATACAGTAGCCCCCTGCTTATACGTGGTTCAGCAGTCTCAGCTTCAGTCTCTCATGGATTTTTCCTTAGAACCAAAAAAATATTTGTTCATGGAAATTCTCGCACATTCATGGAAACTACAGATATCCTCTGATTTTTTTTTTTTTTTTTTGATTTTTTTTTTGCTTTTCGGACATCCGGGCCTGGTCCGGATACCTTTCAATTTTAAGTGGAATGTATTGAGCTGAGTTTAAAATGTAATTAAAGTGTTTAGGGTGCCTATTGGGGGCATCTTTAGGGTTTACACTGTAAAATTTGCATTTTTAGGCATATTTTTAACCACATCACATATTCACGATGTTTCACTATAAGCGGGCGCTCTTGGTACGTAACCCCCACAAAAATCAGGGGATTACTGTATTGCAAAAAAAGGCTAAAATAGCTCTTTCAAAAACCTTATAAACAAAATGGCCCATAACTATCTGTGACTTGAACACCAAGTGTAAAAAATGCATTACAAGGGGCTTCCAGGTGGCAAAACAAAGTTTCCTCTCCTTTCTGATTGGTCAAAATTTTGTCATCACACACTGGAAAGATTTTTTTATGGATTGTCCACACAGAAAACAACAATTGACAAAGTACAAGCACTTCTATCTGTTTTGCCTGAAGATAACATTCACTGGGAGTTTTCTACGATGCAGACAAATGTAACTTTAATGCTATGCATTACATTTTCATCATATGGCTAAAGAATGCCAGGAAAATATTTAAAACCTCAAACAAGACTATAAAATGCCTTCCACTGGTTTGACTCCATGAACATGATTTTAGGATGATGACTGTGGGGAGAGAAGTGCACTGCTGATGCGACAGAAACACCGTCACCAGACTCAGATACACTGGGATATCAAAACAAGCTGAAAGTTTTGTGCCATTGCAGCACAGTTCCTGTATACCTATGGAAAAGTGCTAGCCACTAACCAGTGTAACTTTCTTGACTACCAGAATTGGCAGTTAGTGTCCTCCTCCTGTGGCTGTTTGTAATATTCAATCTTCCTCTGCTTTTTTGTACAATTTGTTGTTTACATATTTTTTTTTCCAAATATTTTTATTGACATACATATATAACAAACATACACAGTGTGTAAAAGATATATAATTTACTTTTTTGTTGTTTTGTTGTATTTCTAACTTATAAACATGACACGCAAAAACTCTGAAGAAGACAAAAAGAGAGGGAAACGCAAATAAATAAAATATTTAAGAAATAAATAAATGAAATAAATGAAAAAAGAAGAAGAAAAAAAATAGATCACCAACATACCTACATACTACACCCATCCCTCACCTGAACACCCAAGGCCCACCCTTCCCATCACAACCCACCCCAAAACCTGGCACAACCCTTACCAAACCCTCTCAAATGCATGAGCATATACAAATTTATATATATGAAAAGTGGCTGTGCCCTTTCAGTCAAGCAATACCTGTAAGTCTGTAAAATATGATATGGCTGGATGCCATTTGCGAAAAAAATGATTCGATGGAGCCTCTCAAAGTATATTTTATTTTCTCCAGCCTTAGATAAAATAGAAAATCTCTGAGCCACTGGCCGATAGATGGAGATTTTGTGGATTTCCATAGTAATAGCAGGGAACACCTAGCTAACAAGGATGCAAAGGCTAGAATATCTTTTTGAACAGAATTGAATGAAGCCAAGTCCAGAGGGGTGCCAAATATTGCAATCAGTGGACACGGAAGCACTTGTGTACCTAATATGCCCGAAATGGTGCTGAAAAACCCAGACCAAAAACCTTGAAGACTTGGGCATTGAAAAAACATGCAACTTAAATGACAAGGAGAATGTTGACAACTATCACATGTATACTCTAACCCATGATAGATTTCAGATAGTCTTGACTTAGAAAAATGGACTCTGTGTATTCAACTGTTCAACTTTGAATTGAATAAGACTAAGACGGGCACAAGAAGTAGTAGTATGTATCCTATCGGTAGCTTTTTCCCACCAAGCCTAACTCATTTGAATGCCAAGTTCCTCTTCCCATGCTTTCCTGTTTTTGATAAATGTATGTTCACCAAATGATAAAATATGATAATATATCTTTTAATAGATCATACCTCGGTCATACCTCGGTGGTTTGGATTAAGTGTAAGGAGTTCTTCCCAAGGCTGCTTAGGAAGCGAAGCCGGAAAGTCAGAGAAACACTTTGACACAAAATGACGGATTTGAAAGTATCGGAGCAAGTGAGCAGGCTGTATGTGGATGATAGAGTAGAGAAGCTAGTGAATACGTCCTTTATGTAGAGGTTGGAGAAGTGTTTAATGCCCTTATCATGCCATACCAAAAAGGTGGAATCTAAAAGTGAGGTGGGAAATAAATGATTATTGTTGTTTACATTCTCCATGTGTCTTCATTTACCTGTTCCATTTGAGTTTGTTATTTTGGTCTTAGCACCTCCTTCAGCCCCAAACCCTTGTTATCCTGTTCCCCTGACCAGGTGTTTCTCGTTTGTTTAGCTAGTACATAGAGCCTCTGTCTTCAGTCTAGTTTAGTTGGTCCTTAACCTTTTTGTTCTGTTGCTCAGTTCTTCTTGCTCCGTGTTTTGTTCCTTAGTAGTTCATTTTGTGTTTAGCCCTGTGCGTCTTGCTTTGTGTTTTCGCCCCCCTTATGATCATGTAAATGTATTTCCACCCCAGTCTCTCTTTGCTTTAATTTATTTTGTTTTGTCAGTCTCTAGTGCTATTTCAGTTTCTTGTTTAGTTTTGACAGTGTTCTTTCAGTGTTCTGTTTAGTCTCCTGTTTCTTGTTCTTTTGTTAATAAAGCCTTGTTCGTGATTACTTCCTATGGAGCTTGATGTCTCTATGTGACACCTCTAAATGTGCTGAGCTGTCCAATGACAATGGATTTGACTTAACTGGACGGGGGTGGGGTGGGGGGGATGCAATACAAATGCAATATCACGAAAATTGCTAACTAATCACTGACAACTCAGACGGAAGGTAAATTTAAATAGGTTTGAATAATTAGGTAATAGTAATAGTGGGTAATAGTAGGTAATAGTGACAGGCTTGGTAAAACCAAACTGTGGAGACCTCCAAGCTCCCATCAGTAAACAGTGCAACCCTTGCCTTACACTCTGCATTTTTGCAGAATGCATCTCAGGTGCTCGTGCATGTCTCAACCAGACGAAAAAAACAAAAGTATGACTGACGGAATTATGTGTCAGGTGATTTATGGACGGGACAAGAGTGGAAAACACATTTGCCTCCCCGCTCTCTACCCTGTTCAATTACTGTCTTCATTGTTGTCTTTTGACTGCTGATTATCTGTGATTTGCCTTCTGATGAGGAACGAGAGCTTTTTCTTTTCCCAGCTATCATGATTACAGAAACTTTCAGTAACTGATATGTGTGTATGAGGCTTGGGGACGGATGAAAGATGTTTCTGATAAATGTTGAAAATTAACTTAGGAGGAGCCTTCTGTAGAACAACGCCTCGAGCAGGAGTGTTTAATACGGACGTGAATTCAAAGCTGTTAAAGATACATATCAAAGGCCATTTTCAGAACAAGTGGCAAAAATGCGACGCTATGGCAGCCATCCAAAAAGAAAAAGTGCTGCATACAAACCACAAATCAGCCACTTCTGGAAGGTTGGAGGCAACTCAGGTGCACTCTAGGGCGCTTGTAAATGCCACGCAGGAGTCTAAAGCAAAAGGGTTCCACTTCAGATCAACCTACACATCAAACATTGGCAGCGATACGTCTCTGTTTACACAGAAACACAGCTAAGAATATAATTGGTATCTCCTTGATCTCTTTACTACACAAAAGATCTCTAGCACATGCTCGTCAAACACAAAAACCAAAACAGTAGCTTTCCAGATGACAAGCTTGAGGAAGGCTTTGTTGTAAACACACACATTCATCCCCTTTCCAACACTGTTGAGAAGGAGTTTTTCACAAGTTGAAGGCTAGCGGATGGCTTAAGTCCGCACTGAGTATCATTCAGTCCTTGAAATCCAAGTAGGTTATTGAGGAACTTCACATTTTCTCTATAAATTGAGCCCTTCTTAATCATTAACTTCATTCCTGCAGTGGATTTCCTCAATGCTAAGAATAACTAGCAATGACCTCATCGGATGACTCATTTGGAAGCTGCAGAGATGCAAAGTGGTAAGGGCTCGCTCACAATGCTTTAGACTCTAAGGTGAATGTAATGAATGTCTTAATTTATCTTCTCTGGTTTAACTCTAACCAGTCCGATGTTCTGGCCTGCCTCCAAAGTGAAGCTCATCTGAAATCTTGTAGACCATCTTGACTCTCAATTTCATTCATTTCACATCAAAAGCTTTTCTATGCGTGTCTTTTTGGATTTATATGGCCTACAACAAGCTTTCACCCTTGTGAAATGTTAACGTTTTAGATGCAAATGGATGAACTGTCCTTTTTTGGAGACCAGCTTACAGTTTTGTGGCACACTTTTGGAGTTGTTGTAGCAACCGGCAGTTTGGGGTTGAAAGAATAGGACGGTTAGCTCCGTTAATCACTCAGCAGGCCTTGTTGCTCCCACAAGACCAAGTTACATTGATGACTAATCAGCATGTAGACATTATTTAGAAGAAATCAAAAAGATCAAAGTGTCGACTCAATTTTGACAAAGCCGAAAATGCTTTATTTGAGATGTATATATAAAATAAAAGACGCTCCATAACTTTTGTTCAGGCCACGATATATTCGTGGCCTGTGCAAATGTTATGGTACATCTTTATTTTTTTCCAACATGTTAAACTCAGCAAATAAATAGAAAATGTGCACAAATTAACAAAAAATTCAATGAAATATGTATTTTGACCAGTCGTTTGCAGATGACTGCTTTCACACATACACACACACACATACACACACACACACACACACACACACATAAGCAAACACACACATATGTACCGTATTTTGTTATCATATATTTCCACCTACTGCTAAGGGGTGGTCCAATCTGGTTCCTCTCCATTGAGTTAAAGGGAGCTAGCAAGGAACAAAAGCTGGGGAACACAGTCTATATATTTAGAACAACAAAGTGTATCTATATGGTTAGTTGAACTGATAAAATAGACAATGGCATGTAGATACATGTGCCTAATAAAATGGTCAGTGAGTGTATATATACACACACACAGTGAATGCAGGGCTACTAACTGCCGTAAAATGTTCTAGATGTACATCTAAAACAGTTCTAAAAATATCAACATGTCAATGAGACATTTCTCAAAATATATCAATGAGATCTGTACCTGATAACGTGCAAATACGCTAGGAATTACTGTTTGAATTACTGTCTGTCTGCTGTAGTTTTATGTAGATCCTTCCCAAGCTCCCATTAGTATATGGCAACATATATTTTAGCATGCTGTACCTTGCTTTTGCACTCTACATAGCTTTAGGACTAAATGTCTCAGCAAGAATCCAATAAACACGTGTCTAATTGCACACAAATGTGTCGAGGTGCATCGTTAAACCAAAGACAGTAAATCAGCAGAATGCATTCGCTTGATTTTAATGACACTACCGTCTTCAGGTATAACCATGTAAATGTCACCCATTATTGCAACTATTGCGTTACCGAGCTGAGAGGTCAATGCAAACTGAGCACTATGAACAGAAAAACAGTATAAATAAAACATTCATATAAAAATACTCTTTCACAAAATATATTCTCTGACCAATCATTTTCAGTGTAAATTCCATTTGTCTGGGAATATCTCTATTCCAGTTCAAATTGAGCTTGTAATCAGTAGTTTTTCCACTATCCCACTATTCATGGTTCTCCAGACTAGCAGCAAATAACGAGGGGGTGGGGCATTACTAAAATTGGTGGCACAACTGCATTTTCAGCATCCAGTGTTAATCTAATGTCAGTGTAAGTTGCTTCAGCTATCATAGACATGCAAGACTCCATTACCAACATCCACTATTTCCACAAATGACAGTAGCTTGTTTAATAAATAAATTATCTTGTGTCTTTAAACAAATTGTCAGCGTCTCCGCCGTTGCACATGCGCCGAGGGACATTTATCATGTAATGTCCCACATGTCAAGGTGCACACACCTATCATTATCAGTCTAACATTGATCGAAGGTGGGGAAAAGTCTAGTAGCTTAGACGCATTTCAGACAGCTCCAGACTCGCCTGTGCTGCTCCAGTGCCGCCAGCCCTAATAAGGTCAGCAGAGCCTGATGGAGTACAGAATCTATAAAGGAACGGACAATCCAGCACTAGTAGTTTTTCAGTTTCTATTCATTTTTCAGTCTGCAGGATCCACAGCGTAAAGAAATGCACCAAAACTGTGAGCATCAGGTCAGAAGTGGTTGAAGGATTATGGAATCCAGCATTAAACAGACATGTGAAATAATGTCCTGAAAATCCAGGGTCACTGTCAGTGTTTTTTCTCCAGTGCAAAACATTGCAAAGGAATCAGTCCATAATTCCACATTTTAATCATTTTAAAGTTTGATTATAAATTCAAGTCACTGTTGTTGTTTTTCGTCATTACTTAGTCTCCATTCTCAAGTCTCCTGGACACTTTCTCCAAAAAGAAAAGAAGGTATACTGATGAAACAGCCAGCAACAGAGCATAATGGATTGCATCTTTAAATGGAATATCCTCTGTCCTGCAAGTCCAGCCCCAACTTTTGTTTGCCTGCTGGATGTTTGCCTGAATGTGAAGCACTCACTTCATTCAGTCCAGCAGTCCATTGCTACTATCTTTGCTTCTTTGATCCCAGTCCACAGTTATTGCACTGCTGGATGCTTCCTTCAGTGTTAAGAACTGTGAAGATATGAGCCTCAGATGGTCAGCAGAGACTGTTGGTGCGCAGAATCCAGGATGTCCAGCAAATCCAGGGTAACTTTTATTATGTTTCCTATTCTCCAGTGCAAGAGTGCACCAGGACTTTTTTAACCATTTCAGTGTCATAACCATTTCAGTGTCCTCAATAAGCTTTCCCCAATGTAAAGCACTGACTTAACTGAGTTCAGAAAGCTCAGGGCCACTGATGTTTGTTTTTTTTGTTTTTTACAAAAAAACAAAAAGATGCTCTGGCCTCAGCAGAGCATGAAGAAGTGCAGAATCTATGAAGGAAGTCCAGGACCACTGTTGTTTGTCATTTGAATGTGTGCTAGACACATCATTCAGTCCTGCAAATCCAGGGCTTCTATCATTGTTTCTGTTTTTCCATTTCATAGTCATTTGTAGGACTTCTGGACTTTTTTCCGGTTTAAAATACTGCATCATGCCTGAATGAGTGCAGTCAAGGCCTTTGTAGGTGTGCTGGACACTTTCTCCAGTGTAAAGCATAGATGCTCAGGGCTCATGGTTACATCCCATGAGGAGACATTGTGCAAAAATAAACACATCTCAAGTCAGGTCCAGGGAAGCATACCTCCACCCAAAATGTGCCCAAAGCTTAACTCACTAAACCACCACTCACAGTGATTGGAAATTTAGTCCCGGTTATTGCTCATTTACACGTGTAGACCTCTGTCCGCTCACTGCAGGTGTTGCACTTGACATAGCAGCACCAGAGGAACTTGCAGTTGCACTGCCACACACGTGAGTACTGGTGGGTGTTGTAGCCGCGGTCACAGCACATCAGGTCGCAGCCGCCTGCGTGCTGGGTCAGCGTCTTATTGCAGATGCGGCCATGGGTTCCCATGCTTCCTGTGATGGGGTCCGGCTCACAGTAGCTGGGCGACTTCTCGATGTAAACCAGGTCCGTGTCCATGGGTTTGCGGTAGGACTTTTTAATCTTGAGGAAGGTGGGCCGTTTGTTGCGGCTAGCCTTCACTGGCTCCACATGCACTGCGTCCTTGTACTTCTCTTTCAGCATGTAGCCCAGCTCACGGAACTTGGGCAGCGTCGTCCAGCAGGTCTTGGTGGTGCACGAACCGGATACACCATGGCACTTACACTCCAGGTGCATGTTCCGCTCCAGAACCTGACAAGAAGGAGAGATCATCAACAGGTCATTTTAGGTTTGTATTTTGGCAAAAAAAATTACATAACATTCATTTCCTTTTATCCAAAATGACTTACAATTTGAGGAAACGCTCAAGTTTTACAACATTTGAAGAAACAGAGGAGAGTTCTAAGTACTAAAATTCTTACGTGGGAACAGTGCAAGAGTGTATAAGGAGAGGAGATGCTCTCTGAAAGGTATAAAAATAGGGTTATATTTTGGCCATAAATTTAACACAGGTTACCTTTTACCACAGATACAGTGTACATGTTTGGTATCAGAAATTTGCTTCTTATTTAACTTTTCTTTTTGACCTTATATTCATATTGTCTTTGTGTCTCTGTGTGACTGTTTAGCCTCTGGGATCAATAAAGTTTGATTCAGATTTGTTTTAGTTTTGCACTAGATCTACGAGGCTAATGTAGCAAATAAATGATATTAAACATCCCACCAATTAACATGATGCTAACTATATTCCCTAATCACCACACACTCACGTTCAGTGTTCAGTAATCTCTAATAAACTTGCTTATGCCATTTTTATGACACTGTACAACTCACTGTATCTATGTGTATGGGAGAAACAGCATCGCATAGCTAAAATACCGAGTTAACAACTTGATGTTTGATATTACAAACATCACATTAGCTTTGTGGCTAAACTAAAGAACTATTGGCTGGGATATGGAAAAGTAATTCATTCCCTGATTTGGAATTTTTGGAATTTGGAATAATGGTTTCAATATTTTTGCTAGCCTATTCTTTTTAAAGGCATCTGATTTGTTTAATTAATACGTAGACATTTTTTCCTATTTGATTTATGTCATTGAAATATATATTTATATTTTTGCAAAAAGGAAGAACTAGCAAATTTAGTAAATGGCTTAATTTTGGGGAAGATCTGGAATCTGATAGTAAATCAAGGCTAAACAAATACCTCACAATAATAACAAGGTAGCTCGACAGCAAGGTGCCCCTAGAATTTATCTCAACATCAGTTTCCCCAGCCAGGCTGTAATGTGATGAATGGACGTAGTATGGCTGATAGAGTAGCTCTGTCTATAGTGTACACACACAGGCTCAGCTATCAGGTGTCAGTCTGTGCATGTGTGGCTAAACCTCACCTTACAGAGGAAGACAAGGCAAACTTAACAAAGGATTTGAATTAAAAAAGATCTACAAAATTTTAAACGAAGGACATTATATATATTGCATCATAAAAACATGGTGTTGGGCCAAGTTTCTCAAACTCTGAAGCCAATAAAAATCTAACACAGCCTACGTATCCCAACACACCAGCACAGTTTCATCTTTCACTTTACTTTCATTTGGCAGTAATTGTATCGATGCTATATCCTTTATGTAGAAACAATGAACTTATCTGAACCAAGTACTGCATCACTTCTTTCTATGTGTCATCAGTTCTCTGATATTTCAGGCTAGAATCGTTCTCTTTCATGCTGACATTTTCTGCTGAGATCTAAATGATATAGATACTGGTTGTTGAGCAGTCATCGCTCATTTTCGTGCCATCAAAATGTGCCAAATTTTCAGTTCCAGCCTTTTAACTATTAAGTAAAGGTGAACATGTGCTGAAAAGACCTGACCGAGGAGGTGTGGTGTGCCTGGAAAATGGCATTCAGCGAGCCAAATTGCATTGTCAGACTCTCACAGAGTTCCTCTCTTCACCCACACCACCAATCGAAATGGCCTTTTTGGAGACAATTATCTGTTAACGTCCCGGTGCCTAAAACCACAGCAGCTTTTGTTGTCTCCTGTTTGAACGGTGGGCAGTGATAGCCAGGATCTTACCCAATGTCGTTACATTCGCCAGCATAAATTAAGACTCGGGAGGGGGGCCTTCGCAACAGAGGCCTCTTTTAGTGGCCTGCAGACAAAACGTACAGATAGAATGAACCTGGAAGCGTAGTCAGTACACTAAGAGGCAATTTTGCCATTTAGATAAGCCAGCGTGAATTCAGGCCTCGGCCAAGGGGGGAAAAAACGGCCACTGTGAATTGGCCTGGGTGAGCGAGGGGACGAGTTTCCAGCCATGAATCGCCTCTCTGTGACAGAGAGTGTAACACGCCAGACACAAAGATGGAGACTTCTTTTCCTCCTCATTAAACCCATCCAGGAGTGAAAGGGGAGAAGGGGGGGGTTCCCTGTCACCCTTCGGGCAAGAGTCTGAATCAGTGGCTGATACACATCTATGTTTAATCCTCACAAGCCTTTAGTTATTACTGTCATAATGCAGTACTATAATTGGTTATGAAATGTTTGGTTGTGATATATAAACAGGTCACGAGACCTTTAAAAATGACTCAGTTCAATTCCAATTACTTCACCAGTTCAATTTTTCATGTATTTCATAATTATGGCTATAAAAATGTCAATAATAATAATTTTTTTTAAAAATTCTAAAAAATAAAAGATTATGGCTATAAGAATCATCTGTGAAGTTTGGAATGATATAATGTTTTTTCTACATGAAAATAAGGAACCCAATTTGTAGACTGTCCTTTAACTGTTTAATCCCTTTGACTTAATGACTAAAAGTTGATCCACAATATGATTCTAATTATGTTAGGTCAATTTTTTTATATCCGGAAGTGATTAATAAAAAATATGTAACATACTGTACATTAATTTCTTAGTGAAGAATATATATATATATATATATATATATTGTTTTTAACTAACTAATATTGAAGGAGTAACATGCAAGTGCTGAGAAAATCTCAGTGTGTGCAAACATTTTTGACTGGGATTGTATGTTCAAACAGCCCATAATTTAAGGCTTCTCTACCAGATCATTTGTGCCTTCCAGAACCTTTAGATTACGCAGAGGTTCTTTAAACTTTGAAAAGAGTTATTCATTAAAAGGTTCCTTAACACTGGAAATTCCCCTGGTGTGTGTTGATGCTCAGAGTGTCAGATATCATTGCTCATCTGAGCTGTTCTGATTTTTAAAACCATGTAATAAAAATAACCACTACTGTAAAGATAAAAAAATAACACATTTGTTTCATTCTGGGTCTTAGAAACAAACACAAAATCACAGGAAAAACGTTCAGGATAGTTTCTGTCCAAAAGTGGGTGGGAAAAACCTGCAGAGAGAGGGGGTCCAGAGAGCGGTCGAGCTGCAGCGCACTGAGCAATATCGGAGCAAATGCTGAGCATTTTGAGAGAAAACACTGATTTTAGACTCTTTTGCTCTGTTAATGAAGCAATAATGTTTTCTCCATCGCCTCTTTCTGGCCCCTTTACTTTTACATGAGATGCGAGCAAATTACAGGAGCCAGCCTAAGGGTTACTGGGTCTGCTTGTGCATGCCTTCATCAGGACACTTCAGGCTCGAGATTTAGCTGAGGATATGAAGTCGCACCACATCAAAGACACCTGGAGGTGTGGAGGACTTTCAGATGCAGGTGAAAGTGAAAAGGGCATTTAACAGCACAAGGCTTTTGGAGAAACAAAAATGTCTGCGAAACAAAAACAGGGCATCAAAGATGAAACATGTTGCCTTTTTCTCCATTAGATGAAGAGATGAGGCCTATAGGGGATCGTGGTGTGAGTCAGTGGTGTAAACTGAGCAGAACATGGGGGAGCAAATGCTTTTGTGCAGCTCCGGTGTGTTTGCCATTCTCTGATCTAGTTTGTAATCAAACTCTGCCACTTAAACTGTTCTTACCCCTAAAAGCGTCCCATTATTGCGCTGCCAGCTCAGTCTTGGCCTCAGCGCCAGCCTCCTGACGACCCGGCACCACAGTGCCAAATTTACTGACTCCCTCTGTCTCACTGACTTTCTTTTGATCCGCTCACTGTAACCAATTTAGGTCAAAGTCATCATTTAGGGCTGTCCCAGTAAGGAACAGCCAAATAATAAATAAAGTCCTAATTGCCTAATAGTGCTCCAAAGCACAGTAAGCCATAATTATATATTTCTAGTTTTCTAGCTCAGTGGACTTTAGTCCCAGTCCTGGACAGTTTTGGGGGGGGTTTCTCTGGCCCAACAACAAAAAAATAATGATGAACATATATGTGTTCATCAAGGATTTATGACATAGAAGCACCTTTAGCCACTGCTAACTATTGAGTATACTAATTAATAGTCAAATCCTAATACCATAAATACTTTTTTTAATGTACAGGTTGATGCAGGCCTGCATTTGCATATGTGAATTCAAACCAGGCTAACTCTGCAGCTTAGCTTCTATGAACGGAATGTGAGATGATACTTTTGAACGCTGACGGTGTTATCCCATTAAACTTTAGTTTCAAACAAAGGTGAGGACAACTTTTCTATGAAACAGTCCCTTTAAAATGTCTTTAAACATAGTATATATTTAATAGATTTTTTTCTCTTAACATTTTCTTTACACTGCAGAGGTTGGGAGCTATATAAGGTCAGGAATAGGTTCTTCTGGACCAGTGCATCTTATGCAATTCATTAAGGATATAATAAAAGATGATTTTCCACTATTACGGACATATGTTTAGGTCAAATTCATCACTTGAACATATCAGAGAGACAAAAAAATAAATGCAAACGAATTAATTTCTAAAGTGGACAGTAAGCCCTCATCATATATCAGCACAGTCCAGCCTACCTGATTGGTTTTCAAACTGATAGAATAAAAGTTGTTAATTTATAATTGATTCATTTTAATACAGAATTTGGCCACATTTAAAACAACAAATCTGTAAAATCCACATTGTTCTTGTGTAGAATTTGTTTCTAAAAATAAACAGCCCAGTCCGGATTTCTTTTAGCACTATTAGGGCAGTGTATCCTAAACCCAACCCACAGCACTGCAAATATTGCTTGATTCAGCTCACTGGATTAGGAAGTAACGATTAGTGGAACTGTGCAGTGCTGTGGGTCGTCTCTGGGGTTTTGCTTGGCTTAACACAACCTGATTCAATACATGAAAAAAAAAATGTTTTTTGCCATTATTTATTACTTATATGATGTTTCTAATGTCTTTCTGTTTTGCATGTAACATTTTTGTCCTGTTTGTTAGAGGTGTTTTACAAATGTCTATGCCCTGAGCATATACAGTCCTTCCCTAAAAATGTTCAAAATGCTCCTCAGCTTTACTTTGCTTGGCTTTTCACATGTTTATGTGTTTCTATGTGAGGAGTCATTACCTCAAAGGGAGAGTGATGAGGGTGCCCAATAATTCTTATGATGCAAAATTCAACATTAACCTATTTATTATGTTAGTTTTGTGCTGTCACTCAATAATTAAATGTCAAATCAAATGCAAAAGCTGGTAGGGCTCCTGTTCATCCAGCTGTGATGAGAAAGTTGCCCCTGTCACAGCTGGATGAGCAGGAGCCCTACCAGCTTTTGTACTGAAACATATTCATGCACTTAATCCAAATGTCTTCTTACAGCAATAAAGTAGGTTGAATGAAGGATGGAACAGAAGCACATTTTCCACTGGCATGACCATACCTTGCGTCCCACATCGTTGTTGTGGAGGTTCATGAGTGTCCTGGCGCTCTGTTTCATTTCTCGTGCATCCACAAACACTTTGGAGAAGCCGAGGCCATAGCGGATGTCGGCAGAGCAGCCACCCCACTTCCAGCCGCCCCCCCGGCCATGAAAGCCTTGCTTCTCCTTATCGCAGCTACACTCACTCAGGTTACCCTGCGTGCAGGCCGCCGTGATGGCATGGGCCACTCCTGCCGCAATGATGGCATAAGTGAATGCAGCCTCTCTACTGCCTGAAACACACAAACATACAAAGGCTGCTTTAATATATTACACGATATATTACATTATATATTACACAAGGGTCTTCTCTTAGAAAGCTTGATGTATAAGAGCAGAATTACTGCTTGATTTTTGCATGATGGAAATGCATGTAAGTGAAGCATTGTAAGTGGGTTTGGACAGTATCAGAGTCCAGAATTGTTTCATAAACATTACTAATTTTGTTTGTATGCATCCATGACTACATTTTTTTAATATAGTTACATATAATTTTGTTTTTGTTCCAACCACTCAGCATTCAGCACCACCAGTATACTGATCACTGTCTGATCATCTGGAATCATCTGCACCTGCTTCTTCACTGGTTCAGGCTTTAAGTTATGTGTGTTTTGTTCTGCTTGAATGGGCCACTGTATGGCTTAACAAACAAAAAACGAAGCTGGTCAGGTTCAGGGACTGGACTGAAAATGAGAGAATTAGAAAGTCCTTCAGGGGGCCTGGAGAACTGTTCAAGTCTATACTAAAAATACATGAATGTCTGGCGCTTTGGAAGCAGTATATGAAGAAATTTGTAATACTGTTATGAAGAATCACTCCCAAGTAATTTTTTAGAAATTTATAAACTGAAAATCCTGCACTTGAGTAAACATATTGGAAGCGTTTCATTCCAAAACACATTATAGAAATGAATTTCCTTTAGTTTAATTTAGCAAAAGATTGTGATTAGGTTTTACACATACAAGAAATATAAAAAATGCTGTATTATAATCACCTTTATTCAATAAATAAAAAGATGTGCATAAATACTCAAGTGTTGTATTATTAACACACAAGGAAGGAAAAGCTATTGATCCACTTATGGTTCGTTAGCGTTATCACTGAGAGAGTAAACACTTGTGTCCTGAGGTTATCATTAGCCTTCCTTTTCATAAATCACCCACACACCAGAGTATTTGCATTATCGACATACAGATTACAGCTGACTGTGTTTTGGATTAAAGGCTGACATGTGAGACACTAAGTCCTAAATCATGAGCTCGCACCTGATAATAGGCCTGCCATCACTGACAGTGGTTAGAACCATAAAATATTTTGTGGAAAATGCAGAGACAAATACTTTTCCACATTATATATTACTTTACACAAAAGTAATATATAATTCAATTTATCACCAAGTTCAGTGACCCTGTTTTTATACTGTTAGTTTTAACCATGTGCTCTTATTTGTGATAACCTATTATATTAAAACCTATATTTAAATAAATACTGTATTGGAATATTTTCAAAATGTGTATTGTATCTAAATCTATAAGCAATTTTAAGTTAACAGACATAGATATAGAGAGAGAAAAAGTAAGTACAAATATATACATTTGTATGTGGGTCACATGGTCAGGCAGTTTCAAGCTCTACAAAAGGCAACAATGAATAAAATGTAATGAAGACTTCCACATTTGCAGCATTGTCTTTAAACGGTTCATAAAAAATGTACTGCCATAGTTCATCCCACACACAAAAGAAAGAAAGAAGTGAATAGCAGGATAAGACAGTGGTATGTGTTTTACTTTTGATTCACTGTCACCTGGTCACCAGCTCAATTTTACCTGAAGTTTTGCACATTTTATATCATGTTGACCCGATAAAATGTGCATGCAGCGTTTTCATCATTTCATCAATGTGCTCTAAATGGTTCTAACAGATCAATGGATGCAAGTCTCATAGTTTAACTGGGAAAAAATATACATATTCTTTGTTTTTTCTCCTCATTTAACACCAACTCATGTCTGGTTCCACCCAATAGCCAGGATCACATGATGAAGGTCACCATGTGCTTCTATTTAAGCACCACTGCTTCTGTTTAACCCGCTGCTACACAACATTACTGAGCACCCCAACACACTTGGATGAGAACACTAACTGCCAACTCTATTACATGAACCCACCCCGATTAGCATTGTGCTAAGTGATGGGGAGAGGGAGGGCCATCCCACCCACCCACAGGGCAGTTCTACACAGTTGCACTTAAACTCTTAAATACTTAAATCACTTAAAGTAATATATATCACTGAAATTCAAAAAAAAAGTTTAGAACATATAAATACAGCCTCTGAGGAGAGAAAGTCACAGAAGTTGGAGTTTTATGCCAGGATGAAATAACAATGTTCCTCATTCCTGTTTAAAAGAGGCTGACTTCGTGCTTGCAAGTCCAGCCCTTCAAAAGTGTCCTTGGATAATATGATGATGTTGCTCCCATTACAGTAATTTGTCTGTCTCTTTTATGTTTGGCTAAATACCTTGTAAACCATACCCGTGGAAAGAGCACACTGGCTGTAAATGCCAGAGACACAGATAAGATGGCACAAAAAAAGATGTGAATGGCTCTCTCAGGAGACCACTTTCATTTAGGAAAGGGGGGTGACGAACACTGACACTTTTCCTCCAGACCCGGTCTGTTTAACTCGATACAACTCTGTAAACTCAGATCTGGCACGACTGACTCTGCTACGACTTAACAAGCAGCACTAAAAAGGCTGAGAACAATTCAGTTCAGTTTACAGAGGAAATCATCGTGCAGCAGCTTAACAGTATTTACTTACACATTAACAGTGCAGTGTAAAATGTGTTTATGAAAAATACTTTAGTCTACCTTTATAGGTAAATGTGTGAGTCACCATGTCAGAAACCACGTATAACCAGTGGTATTAGAAATTACTGTACAACTCGCTGATCTAGGAATGCTATTTTCACTTTTCTAATCAGTGGGTTACTTGGTTTCCATAAGTGAGCCTCATAAAAACTTCAAAATACTATTTGCTTTACTAGTAAATTAGAGAAAGTCATGAGTCTTTATTATTTATACCCCAGTGTTTCTGCAGTCTTTATTTGACTTTTAGACTTTATATTTTATGTCGTTATTGGACTCAGGGATCAAGAAAAGATTCTGATTCACAGCTCCAGCACAAAAAAGCAGAGAGTGTGAGCAGAGAAAATGGTTGTAAACATTCACATTCAGATTTGCAGACATAATAGCAAAGGTGTTGCATCACCAGCTACCTGAAGTCGTGTTGAGGTGATCTGGCGCGCACCTCCGCATACTTGAATGATCAAGGGTACCAAGCACGCACTCACATCATCCCTCAGACATCTCAAGCATGACTGAGCTGCACCAGTCAGCCAGGTTACCCCTAATCACTGCTCTGACTGTTTTACTCTTCAAACAAGTGTGTGGAAGCAGTCACAGTCTGGTTTCTTTACTTCAACTGTCCTTCAAAGTTCATTTCCAATTCTGATCAACCCCTCTGAATAATTCAGCCTTTACAGACTGGATGATGTGTTTTTGGAGCTCTAAACTCAATAAGGAGGCAGATCGGTCTGATGAACGTTGGGCTAGACCAGTGGTTCTCTGCTTTGCCACTGGAGAGACTATGAATGATACTGTCTTGATTGTTGTATTGGCTTGCCTCTGGGTTGTTTTCTCTACTCATGAGCTGGTTTGAGCTTGTTGGGTTATTTCTACAAGTAATTTTGCTCAGCTCAGTCACAGTAACAATCCATCCAGTGCGTCAATTTGTAATAATAGCTGCATATTAGGAGACCAGTTAGAACAGACCATTGAACACTGACACTTTAAACACTGGCACGTCTGACAATAATCTTCAATATTCCATTAAATATCAACGCTTTCCCACTTACTATTATAAGGTATTATTTTATTATAAACAGTCAACCAATTAAATTACATTAACCTAGCAAGGTACATAAAGAATGTGTGCTGGGCTAAACCAGGTGTGTCCAACTCCAATTCTGGAGGGTCAATTTCCAGATTTTTGTTTTTTCCCTGTTTAAACACACCTGGACTAGCTCACATAACTCACTTGTTAATTGCCAGGTTTAGTGAGTGTGTTTGAGGAGAAGAACTACCAAATTGTGTTGGACACCAGTCCCCTAAGACCAGAGCTGGACCCTCCACATCACCACTCTTCTCCTAATGTATGCTACAATACTCTGGTTAAGACAATGTTCTTAATGGCAACATGTTTATATATAAAAATGTTTAGAAAATACACTAATTCATTTATGACTACTATCTCTAAGGTGAAATCCTGACAGTAGATACAACAGGGCAGAATGCTCTCAATCCTGGTCTTGTAGGTCCTGACAGGTTTTCGTTGCTCTAATATTGAGTAAATACTCTTTATTATTTATTTACTAATGTGTGAAGTGTGTAGTCTGGTTTCTTGGACATGGGCTAACCATAGTCTTGGACTACATTACAACACAAATATTGAATCACTTCAGGCAAAGAATTTTAGTTCAGGCTGATGAGATGGATTTGAGTGGAAAAAACAATGGTTTCATCTTAATATGTGTCCTAAAACATGCAGGATGAATTCAATTGGTTTAGGTCATACCTGTCTGACCGATACCATTCTGTAGATCTAAATGGAGAACTGTCTGATGTAATGCCAGTGAA
>JBBPDE010000134.1:25396158-25414217 GCA_037974605.1 Nannopetersius ansorgii
AGAGAGAGAGAGAGAGAGAGAGAGAGAGAGAGAGAGAGAGAGAGAGAGAGAGAGAGAGAATGAGAGAGAGAGAGAGATTAAAAGACTGCTTATTCTGCTGAAGACCATTCTCAGGAAACATCTTTCATTGATGTGTATGCGAAATATCCACTTCTGGCACATTATTATAGGCATCATTGTCCTCAAAACACTGTGGCATATCATTCTCTCTTCTCTTTCACATGCAGGTCAGTTATGCAAGAGCTACAGTGGCTGTTCCTCTTTCTCTTTCTTTTCATTTCTCCTTTATTATGGCAACCTATTTGGGCTCTAATTAAGCTAGGATGATGAAGAAATAAAATTGATGATATATTTACACTGATTGAGCATTCAAGCGAAGCAGACAACCAATTTTTTGGTCCTATTTTGATTTTCAGACCCTTGTTTCCCAGCAGACATCCACTTACCCCATAAAGATTCTACAATGGGCCAGACATCAGCTAACAATATTGGGCTCATCTGGTCCAGAATGAGGCTAAATGAATGTCAGTGATGGTGATTCATAGATAGCATGAATTTAAAAAGGGTGTAAAAATGAATAAAGCTGTGTTTCTTGGCCAGAGCAGCATCTCTGTCTGCTTGATCACAGCAGAAACAAAGTCAGGCAGGAGTGCTGCGAAATGGCGGACAGGTTTATTAAAGGGCTTTTAAAGAAATAAACTAGAATGAACTAGGGTTTAACGCATTAATACTTAACATGTTCATCTCTGAATGAAAGCCCGACGCCGTTTTGCATGAACAGAGCTGTGTCTGGGCCGGGAGGAGGACAGTCCTCTGCAGGTTCCTCTGTTTTTGTTGTTCTGTTGCAGAACCCACCGCTGCAACATATTTACATTACCATGGAAACCTTAGCACGACGGCTAATTATCTCCCATTTAAACGCGAATAAATTAACCCAGCCGCAGCGACAACGACCACGGAACATCCGTGGCTCTCGCCTCATCCTTTTACAGCCTGTTTGTAAACTAAAGGACGTGGAAGTTTATCTCTTAAGCCTCTCCCATGTTATGAATTCCGAAAGCACCGAGTTTAATAACATAAATCAATTTATTCTTACCAGCGCTCCGACCTGCTCCTCACAGACCGCTACTGCGCATGCGCCTGTCATCGATGTGGAGCAGGCAGACACACATCCCCCAATTAAAAAAAGGAACGTCAAAAATATCTCAATGATCAACCGCTATTTTTAAAGGAAATTTTTTTTAAATATACTGCACTCTTCTTTAAAACATTCGATTGTAAAAAAAAATCTTCATATTTAAACGTTAGGTTTATATGATCTAAAAACAACCCCCTCCAGAGGGTCCAAATAAAAAACATTCAAGAAAAGTCATTCAGGTGGGGGTTGTTTTAAAATGATTTTTTTTCACATTTTGTACTTGCCCTTAAAATATTTTGATGTAAAAAATTTAGAAATATAATTTACATTTTCTTTATTACAAAAAAACCCCTCCAGAATGTCAAGAAGAAAAAACTAAATTCTCAAGGAATTTCCTGTTTTGAAATACTCACATCATCACATGTACATGTTTTGAAGGAAACCTTAGGTTTGCTGGACATTAAAAATGTATAAGAACTGATATACTTTATTGTATTTAATGTATAAGATATTCAATACTTTAGTTAAAGAATGTAAGACAACCATAGAATTGTATCAATGAGAACTTTTAATAAAATGTACAATAAAAATGGACTGTCCGCAATCATTTAAAAAAAGTCACATTAGGAACGCAGGTTAATTTACCATGGGACATAATCAATGGGAAGGGAATTCTACACAGTGTGTAACTGATGCAAATGACAGCCGTGAGACAAATCAACTCTATTTAATCGGTGTCAATGGGGTAATATTCTCCACAGGGGGCAAATTCAGGTTCCAAAAAGGTTTTTAAATTATATGCCTGCTTATATGCACAACACAGAACTAAGCTCAGAACTCAAGTAATTCTGCTCATGCATTGTATAAAACATCTAAGTTATTCTGTCTAATGCTAACTGGCTTTACCAAACTCAACATAGGCAAATTAAAACTTAACATTTTTAATGAACCGAATCATCTGAAATCCATTCTTTACAAGACTGACACATCATGAATGGAACGTATGGTCTAGTCCTGGGAGGCGGATCTGGACCGGGACCTGGATCGGGATCTGGACTTGGAGCGGGATGCAGATTTGGAGCGGGAACGGGAAGCCCGTTCCGGGGACTTCGAGACGCTCTTCTCAGCCTGGGGAGAAGGAGAGCGGGAAGCCGATTTGTCGCGCTCTTCGTTTCCGTTCTCTGCAGGCGAGGCGGAGCGGCTGCGGGATTTCTTACTAGCCGACTTCTCCTTGGACTGGCCACGGGAGCCGCGCTCGGACTTCACTTTGGAAGTGCTCTTGCTCTTGGAGCGGGACTTGCGGGTGTCGGATCGGGAACGGGACTTGCGGCTGGTCGACCTGCTTCGGGACTTCTGGGTGCGGGAGCGTGAGTGAGATTTGCGTGTGCGCGAGCGTGACTTGCTAGAAGGAGATTTGGAGCGAGACTTCCGTCCCGAACGGGACCGGGACTTCTGGCGGGACCTGGAATGGTGCCGTCGGGAACGAGACCTGCAGACGATAGAAACTTCACTAATCCTAAAAGAACTGCACACAGAAACGGTTTCAAAACACATTGAGAGGATTCAAAATGAGAGGATACAAGAGACTGTCGATTTGCAGAGATGCACTTCAATCCAATGTTTACACATTAAGTTGGCAGGAAAATATGAAAAATGACTAAGAATTTCCACTACGAATGAAGATGGTCAGTTAATCCATGGTAGTAGGTTGACAAATTACAACACATAAAACCCACCATTAGCAAATGAATCAAACAGCAATGAGCAAATGAACTTGAAGAAATGGGCCCCACATCACCTTGAGCGAGACCTTGAGTTGCTTCGAGAATGGCTACTTCGGCGGCTCCTGCTGCGAGAGCGGCGGCGGCTTCGGGACCTGCAGGAGAGAACCAGATAGACTCAGTATTACAAAACACACCGATACACAATCAGGCTGTCAAACTATTCTCTTTTTTTAAGTCAATCAAGACATTTCTACTAGTCTGTACATTAAGGTGTACAGTACATGAGTGTCTTTGGTATTAATGAGCTGAAGTAAGCACAAAATTCCCAAAAGTTCCAAATTGAACTGATTAGAAAATCCCCCCAGCTCTTTACTCCATTAATACAAAACTAAAATGTGCATTGGTCTCAAACTTACGGCAAAGCATTTGGATTATGACAAATGCTCACATGTGTGGCTTTACTAAAGAGGGCAATACATGCACAAAACTAATAAGCTGCTTAAAGGGTTGTATAAGCAACTGAACCAAACATCATTTAACACGCACTGTTGCTGCAGTTGACTTTGTGTTTGTTTGGTAGCAGGTGTTGTGCACTGAAGGCACATTAGTTAGTATTTCACCTCCATTGCTGGGTCTTTCTGAATGTATAGAAAAAAAGGTATGCTTTATCATCTGTTAACATTTGTCCTCCTCTGTATGGAACTGAAATGAACTGGAATTGATGAGCAGATCCGGAATCGTAATCATAATTTATAAAAAGTCAAATCCATCGCTAGATCCTTAATTAAAATCTTTGTAAACCTACCTAGAGCGACTTCCAGAGTATGAGCGGCGACGGCGTGGCTTGTCCTCAATCAGACGAATCTTCCTCCCGTTGATGTCTGTGCCATCCAGTTTCTCCAGAGCCCTTCGCATGTCAGAGTGTGACCGGAACTCAATGACCCCTTCGTTCGTGCGCTCCTTATGGGCGTCTGCATAGGTCACCTCTCCGGCCTGCCTCATGAAGTCCTGCAAGACATCACATGCTGTAAATTTTACAGGTCAATGTTAAATCGAGTGTCCAATCTTATTCACAAAGGAACGGTGCTGCTGCAGTTATTTCAACAAATCAGGAGCGCACACTTGAAGGCAGACGTGAAGGTGGAAATCTTTAGGCACAGAAAAAACAGGATTTTATGGTTTGAACATACCTTGAGGACAATAGTATTTCCTAAGTCAATAAGGAATCATTCGAATTCCAAAAGAAAATGCGTGGTTTAACTGCGTGGTTGCATGGCCAAAAAAAGTGCATGCACACCAAAATATATAATTCTGCTCACAGCATCGTTATCAGAGAAGCACAGATTTTGACTATTTAGCACTAAAGCACTAAGGAGGGCGTTAACTCACTGTGTATTACCAAGTCAGTTGTGGATATCAACAGCAGACTGGTGGAGTGAACCAGGTGTTGAATTTTTAATGAAATCACAACGTAGTGACTTTTTAATAACTGACCTGTGCTTTAAAACTGTCTACTATGCATTTTGCACCGTTGTTGCTGCGTAGTCCAGCCATGCCACAATACTTCCTCAGAGATTTTCTTCGGTACATAATTTTAAGCCGACTCACTCCTCCGCGTTCTCTTTCCACAAATTACAAAAACAACTCGACCACAAAAAAAAAAACATGTTAATTCAGGAGTAAAGTCCATATTTCTATTTGCAATTGTTTGTGACGTCCTGGCAAATCTCCAAAATCTGCCATGTATTCAAAGGCGCATGACACTTTGATGCTTTCCCACAAACCTTCAGGTCCTGCCAGCTGCAACGGCTAGAGAGATTCTCCACGATGAGCCGGTACTCAGTGCGAACTGGAGGTCCGTACTTGTCCCTGCCTGAGCGACTTCTGCTGCTGTAGCCACCTTCAACAGACAGGGGGAGAGGAAGAGCAGCAGTTAGAAAGATCTGCTCCTCTCAGAGAGGGATTCACTCTAGAGCCTAAAGTGATAAACTGTCCAGAAATGGGGAAGCTGGCAGTGACTGCCTTCTGTTGCTTATAGCAAACCTGTTCAGATTCAGGCTTGAGCTGTTTGCTGCCTCCCAGACATGGCACTACTATATGGAACAGGGATATAGGAATTCATAGAAAACACATGGAAATGATAATACTTCAAGGAAAAGAACACTTGTGTACTATTGTTTTGCTATACAGCAAGTTCACAAGACATGTTTTTTTTTCTCCCTTGTATGTATAATCACTGACGACATTGAACAGTATGCCTAGCCGAACACCTCCCGTTCAGAGAATGCTTTTACATCTTTGGCTAGAGCCTTTCCGTATCGACAACATAATAACTAGCATTCCTCACCATCACCCCTGGTCTATTGGCAAAAGGCTGCTGTCATCTTGGCTTCCGGTTAGGTCAGCCAAAGCATCAAGGGGCAAAGGTCACACACACATTGTTAGGTGAAGGCCAAGGCCAAACCGGTCAGGTAGTCATCTTAGCCACAACGAACTCGGACTCAGCCTCAGCCCCCACTGGACTCTTTCAAATTGAAACATCAAGGTCTCTGTTACTGTGGCAATCAAACTGGAAATAAAATTGCAACTTTTAGCAGTCATACATGATAACTGACATTTATGTTTCCACTGGGATATAAACATTTGCTTGAGTAGATCATTAGAAAACAAAAACATATATAACAGTCACATTCAATAAAAAGATTGAGAGTTTCTTCCAAACTCCAAATGGTCAATTTTGGTCATTCTAAGTTGGTGTGGCAAACATTAATTAATGGAACGAATAAGAAGAATACACCACAGGTGTGCAATACTGGGTTCCTTCAAGACCACAGCTCTGCAGATTAGCCTTTTCCCTCCTCTAAATGTACAAAGTTGGCTCACGAAGATCTTGTCAAATAGTTAATAAGCCAAAAGGAGCGCTAAATCTGTAGCGCTGTGGCCCGGACTGCAGTCTGACTCATGGTGTAGTAAAAGCTCTTTATTCTAACCTAATAAGACTACAATAACAATAAGGTTTAATTAAATCATTATTAAAATTATCACCGTATTCAAAATCTTACAAAAAACTGCAGTTCAGGAGGTGGTAAACCCATTTTTTTATTCTACAACACTCCTCCCTTGCTTTGTTTTTATTTAATTCACCAGAAAGTTGTCATGCACTTGCAGATGTTCCATGGCTGTGACACACAAAACCTAAGTGAGGACTTTTTTTCATGCAAACAGTAACTGCAGTGGCCAAGGGGAAAAATAAAAATGAAAGACAGATTCTACAATTAGGACTAAATCTGCTATTGAAACAGGTGAAAGAGCTGCATTCAGCAGACAATTGTGGCCTTTCCCTTCCAACACAGCTCTTGAAAGAAATGGCCAGAAAGAAATGACCATGAGACTTTTAATATTATTATTACAAAAACTAGATCAAAACAAAAGGTTCTCAAGAACAGGTATAAGCCAGACCACTGTACAGTTGATAACAGCAGCTGAATCAATTTTTATCAAAGATGGCAAAGCACTAAATGTGGGGTGTTTTGATCTTCCTGTTCTTTGATCTGAGAACTCTGAAGTTCTTGGGCACTAACTGAGCTGTATAATTTGCTCTTTGGCAAATGGGACAAGATAATGCATAAATACACATCAGTTTACAACTGTATTTATTCACACTTTGGAACACACTTACTGCGGCCTCCTCCATAATAACCTCCTCCTCCTCCTCCTCCTCCTCCTCCACCTCCTCCTCCTCCTCCTCCTCCACCACCACCACCATATCCATCCCGATCCCGCCGTGGTCCTCTCGCGTGTTCTACCATCACTCTCTCGCCACAGAGCTCTTTCCCGTTGAGTTCATACACGGCATCGTCTGCATCCCGGGTATCCTCAAACTCCACAAAGCCATACCTGTAATAAAATGTGATGTTACCACATACACTATATGGACATAAGTATTGGGACACACTTGTTCTTCAGGGTTTTGGTCCGGCCCCTTACTTCCAATGAAGGGCAATGTGAACGGCCATCATCATACTTTCAACATTGTGGACACATTTTGAGGATGAACCATTTCTATTCCAGCATGACTTTACCCCAGTGCACAAAGCAAGGTCCATTAAGACGTGGCTGGTTTAGTTCGGTGTTGAAGAACTGGACTGGCCCACATAGAGCCGTGACCTCAACCCCATCCAGCACCTTTGGGTTGAACTGGAACGGAAATTGCGAGTTAGGCATTATCGCCCAACACCGGTGCCTGACCTCATAAATACTACAGATTTGGCTACCAAAAAATAAAATAAATAATTACAAAAAACATCATGAAACGCCTTTCAATAAGAGTGGAATCTGTTATAGCTGCAAAGGGGAAGCAACTCCATAATAAATTCTATGTATTTTAATGAAACGTTATTAACGTGCGTTTCTGGAATGGTCAGGCGTCCCATTACTTCTGTAGGAGCAGTTTGTGCAACCCTATGCAGTTTTATGAATAATCACAGCTAAAGAGAAACGACTCGGAAGACGAGGGTAGCGTGAAAATAGGAAAAGGGTGGTTTGGCAGCTTCTAGAGTATAAAAACGAGGCTAAAGTCTGTCTATTGTCCATTTTCCCTCTGAGGCGTCACCATTAACTGCGGCACCATTTAAGGCGGAACGGACAATCAAAAAGCTGCCAAATTCAGCAGAATATAAACGAAATGCATCACTTGAGATAAGCAAAGGCTTTTTTTCCCAGCCTGTTGACGACTCGTCCCGATGCAAAGGCGTATATTTTACATTATGTAACGTTAACATTGCATAATCTGTAAACGAACGTGGCGAGGTTAGCTTAGCTTAGCATAGCATGAGTCTTTCCTAATGGGGCAGAGAAAAAAAACGCTTTAATATCCTCACCCGTTTTTTAAATCGATCTCCAAGAGTTTGCCGTATCCGCTGAAGAAACGCTGGATGTCCTTTTCGCGGACATGGTAACTCAGGCGGCCGATATACACCCGAGGCATGGCGCCGGAGTAGCTCCAGACTACAGAACCAACAGTCTCCTTCTAACAGAGACTCAGATCGGAGACGGACACCCTGCAGAATAAAAGCCCTCTCCCTGCGCTCAGTATTAATGTAGATAATTAAAAAAATATATCTTATATACCATAACCCACGTACTAATACATATAAAGTAAATATAAAATTGTTAATTGTTAAAAAACACGTTTCAACGATAAAATAAAAAGACAACAGAAGACAAATGCATTTTATACGTGTAATGTATACGTTTTATAATGTATATAAATAAATGTTACTCTAAATAAAATGTGATATGTATGTATATTAATATACAAAAATATAAATATATTATAAGATGCACGTATAACAATAACAAGACATAATACGAAAACTTTTATTATGTACATGTATTTTTATATTTCTTTTTTTGTTTGTTTCTAATAAAAAGAGATTTTTATTTGATCTTTGAAAATAATTTTTTTTACCCTTATATTGCATTATAGATTTTTTTGTCTCTTACTCTAGAGCAAGAGAGACACCTTGTTTCGTAAATAGTACATATTATGATCAGGCGAAAAATGTGGCAAAAATGGATTTTCAGTTATATCAGTTATTCTAACCCTTTCATGTCTGACAAGCTTCACACAATAATACTTTTAATGATCCCTACCTAAATATTTTATTACATGCAAAATTCATGCTTCTTCAAATCCATTTTCATTTTCTATTGCTTAGAAAACATCTTGGACAGACTCACATTTCAGACATGGAAATAAATGTGAATAATATTTGAGTAGTTTTATTTAGATCAGTCAGCGTTAATTGTCACACAATATTATACTGATCTGGTTAATGATCTATGAACTGCAAATAGATTAAGCTTTTTTAAGCTATATTATTCTGAGAAAACAACATTATTAAACTCTTACATTATATACAACCATGCACACACATTTGGACCAATACTGGATGAATAAAAACACGTTCCTACAATAAATCATACAGACATTTCTCCGTTAGAAGCTTTTATTGATTCTCAAACATGTGCACAATGTCCCTCTTTTCATTAATAAACTACTGTCCATTATTTCCCTAAAAATAAGAGGGAAAAAACTAAGAAATCTGCTGAAGGCTACAGAGGAGTTTTAGGCATATTTTAAATGCATAGGTGTAGCATTTTAAAAGTAATAAACACAACATAAATACATAAATATATATGCCATCATAATTACTGTACCCATTTACGAATGTCATCAGTATTTACTTGCATCGATTTTTTTCAACATTTCTGCATTTTTAAATGGGTATGATGTAAAAAGAGTCATTCAGATGGAATTTGGTGTGAAATGCTACTTTCTTACAAAGATTTGTTCACAATGGTGGTGAATGGAACCAGACGTCTGAAGAGTTTAATGCCAACAAAACTTGTTTCTTTCAGATTTTCACTATTTTTTTTCACCATTTCACAATTATCACCATTGCATATAACACTCAGCAACCCACATAGGTGCACCAATGGCTTTGGATAATCGATAAAACAGCTGTATCTGTATATCTGTTTTGGTTCTATTCACTTAGCTCCTACCACAAAAACTGTCAATATTTTCGCAGCAATCCACTTTAAATGACTTGGTTCACATCTCGATGGCTAAATGAAGCAGAAAAGATGAACAAAGTATTGGAATTTTAACAACCTTTTATGCAAATGAATAATTGCAATATGTTACAGTCAAACACCCTGGTCACTTTGTAGATTTTCTTGGTGAAAATAAGCACATTCTCTACAAAGAAGACACTTAAAAATGGCATTTGCGTCTTCAAATTATATGACACTTTCTGTTTATCTCATGAGTTTTGCATATTGGAAAAAATAAAATAAGATATACATGTCTGATAATTGAATTCATTTTTGATTCATCAATACATCACTGATTGCAGAGGGCGCAAACTCAGCATGGGCTCCCTCTGTAGGAATCGGGATGATGGTTATTTGAGGTAGCACTTTTAATCTTCATCCTAGTGACACATGTATTAATATTTTAGCTCAGTTTCAGTACCTTTTAATCAATGCACTCTTACATGCATTGTAAAAATTCTTGTTGTTATTATTACTCTAATAATCGCACAGTATCATTTGCTATGACACAAAACAAGTGATTCATTGGTAATAACAGAAAACATGTAACCTTCTAAAGTGCTTTCTTTCATATTTAACCTGATTTGTAACCTTTTCTTCATCTTTTTTCTAATGCTGGCAAAGATACAAAACTCATTCGGTCCTCATTGTTTGGCTGCAATGTTAATAACACAGTTCTACCCATTTACATTCAAAAACACACTGAAGTGCAAAAGAAGGGAGTTATATCAAAGGTGCATACACAAGGGAAGCATCGGAAACTTGCTCAGTCAGGGAAGCCCAGCATGCTAAAATAGGATATAGACAGCCATAGGTAAGCTAAATACCTTTTTAAAGTAGCAATAAAAGAAAAAAAAATGCATATCCAGTACAGCATACACAAAATCTTAGGTGGTCTAAGCTGGTAAAAATTAATATCTGTTACCATGGGAACTTTGGAAGATCATTTTCAAGGAAGCGCTTCGCACACAAGATACGCATTAGAGCCTGGGCGGTGTGTGTGTGTGTGTGTGGGGGGGGGTTGTGCTGGGGGTCACTGTGTTGTGAACGCTAAATGTCACCAGGCTTAGTCCTTAAGCTTGCTCTCGATGAAATCCTGGATCTTGTTTATCTTTTCCTCCTGCTGGTCCAGGAGATCCAGGATGACCCCCATGGGCGTCCGCTTCAGTCCCACACCCTCCATCTTATTCTCCAGCTTGTTCTTCATGCTGCGCAGTCTGAGGGAGGCGTGTACCAGGATCACTGCAGAAGAAAAAAATGTACGATTACTCTTACAGCAATCCATAAAAAAGATCAAAATTCAATAGTGCCATTAAAGGTCTCTCAGAACATTAGGTCAAATGAGGTCATGCTGTCATTACGGATTATATTAGTAATCCTGCAATTAAAGTTTGTTCTTTAATGTGTCATAATTGTCCACCCAATTTAGGTATCTAACAATTCTAACATTTACATTTACGGTATTTATCAGACGCTTTTATCCAAAGCGACTTCCATTCCGTACCTACAGGGGGCAGTCTCTCCCTGGAGCAACTTGGGGTTAAGGGTCTTGCTCAGGGACCCAGTTGTGGTGCTGAAGGTAGGATTCGAACCCATGACCTCATGGTCTGAAAGCAAGTATCCTTCCCACTGAACTACCTCCACCCTCCAACATTTATATATAATATGTGGTCAATATTATGTATACTCTGCTCTGTACAGGAGTAGGAACCATGGACATATGAGAGGGGGGTGGGGGGAGAAGGAGAGAGAGAGAGAGAGAGAGAAAGAGAGAGAGAGAGAGAGAGAAAGAGAAAGAGAGCATCAGAGGGA
This sequence comes from Nannopetersius ansorgii, assembly GCA_037974605.1. Taxonomy (NCBI): domain Eukaryota; kingdom Metazoa; phylum Chordata; class Actinopteri; order Characiformes; family Alestidae; genus Nannopetersius; species Nannopetersius ansorgii. The sequence continues at coordinate 25,407,454 of JBBPDE010000134.1, forward strand.
AAGGGGGGGGGAGGTGGAGAGAGACACACACTGTTTCTAGTCCTCTATAAATGCAGCCCCTTCCTCATTCATATATATGTGGACTCGAGAGGTAATTGGAGTCCAGCTTTTCATTTCAGCTTTGCCAGGTGTCAGTCTAGCTTTAGCCAAATGCTAAAAATGGAAAAGTTAACAACCCCTCCCCAAAGGCCACTGCCTGTTGCCCACGGCAACCTCAAACACACACCCTGAGCTCTTTACACTAAAGCCTGAGGAATGTGGCAGCGGGATGGAAACCCTCCTTTTGAATATTCCTGAAGTGACTCATCACACAAAACCTCTCTGAAGAAGTTTTACTCTCTGGATCTTTGCTGCTGCTGTTGTTGTTGTTATGGGAGCTGGACTGGTTATAGCATGTCCAGATATTCCAGTCTATGGATAACTGGTTTAACTGGTCATTTCAGCAAGTGAACCTAAAGAAAATCTTATGTAACATTTATGTAACAAGTTACGATTAACTGGTGCCACTAATACAGTCTACGGTCTTCAGAGAAAATGAAAGTAAAGCTATACATATGGGCAGTAAGCATTTACTTATTAATTAATTATGCATTAGTAATGGCATGAATTTAAATAAAGACCATATGGGAATCACGGGCTGATAATATGATAAAACAAATTCCTTTATAAGATGAAAGAATCTGTAACAGTGCATGTCTGACATCCTATTAACTGGGTGTCTGGTGATGCAGAGTCAAATTCTGCATTTTACTGCATTTAACTTTAAATGCAATAGTTAACAGTTTAATAACACAATAGTTCACTAAATATCTGGCACTTGTCTAGTGATCCATATTATAACAATAATGATAATTATATTATGTGTTTTTTTGTAGGTCAAACAATACTAAGTGTATTTGAACAAATAAAGAGTAACATGGAAATGCAGAAAATCTACATACATATGTATGAATACATGTGTGTGTACACTAACAATCGAAGAAACAGTAATGACGCAATCAACAATGTCTGCAGCATGGGTGCATTTCGATAAATATATATCTAAGAAAGACAGAAAAGTGTGCAAAACAGAAAGATTTTCTCGACGTCGAGATTAATTTATCATATAAAATCAAAACATCCTGCCTGAGCACAGAAGAGGCAATACCCTTCCAGCACACCCACTCTATCTGTGGAAAAAGCAAGAAAGTTTTCCAGTGATTACAGTTAATATATGGGCTGCTAGTCTTTGTTTAAATACATTATTTTTTTAGGCCTACGGATAATGTTTTACCTTTCAACAGTTTTTAAAGCACTTTGCTCATACACTTTGTTCAGAATATTAACATGCTCTTGAATTCACTAATTTTATGAGAGAATTTATTTAATTGTAGAACATTTCAGCTATTTCGCTTTTAGGCTATTCATGAGTGGGACCAAGTAAAATATTTTACTTCAGTTTTTATTTTATATTGTGCATTGTTTGAATGCTAATTACATATATGCATAGTTTTGCAACAGATTTATTCTTTAATTTATATTATTAGTTTAATCATATAATTAAACACACAGTCCCAGCCATAATGGCAATCTTCCAAAAAATTACAATTTCACCCAGAAGACTATTTCCTTATACACACACACACACACACACACACACACGTGTGTGTGCATGTATGTATGAATGCATACATATATACATGAAGAAAATCTAAGTACGTGCAAATTCTTGCGATTGTTAGTGTACACACGCACATTCATATTTATGTGTTTCCTGCATTTCCATGTTACTCTATACTGAAAGGTAAGGAACCCACACCAGCAGAATCTGCACAAACAAACGTGTATGAAGTCAAATGTTCATGTCTGTGAAGTTAAAATAAAGGCTGCTTTCACAAACTGGGTGTTTAGTTTTTTTCTGATTACAATTACTACCCCAGCGGTAAAAGACGAGTGCCTTTGGCGCTGGCATCTACCAGAGAGTGAACCTCTAATGAATGCAGAACTCACAGAGCAAAGGGAAGGTGATGCCAAAGATAAACACCATCACCCCTCCACACAGCGAGAGCAGGAAATAGCTGGCTCCCATGACAGCAACAACAAAAAGGGTGGGGTTTTTCTTCTTGAAGTTCTTGATCACGGCCTTGTTCTCTCCTGCCCACACCGAACCCATGAAGACCAGGGTGACCACAGCTCCACCGAGGAACATTCCCAGAGGGTTCATAAACCTGCAATATTTATTAACAAAACAAACTGGGTATTTAGTTGACAGTTTATTTGGGTAACATCAGAAAAAGAGCCCCTATAAAAGAGGTGTAATATGAAGACAAAATTGAATTTTGGGAGACATTTGGAGGCCACAAGGGTGTGTCCAGATAACAAAGCACCATCAGTGTGGAGCGTTACAGTGTGAGCTATACATAGTGCCAGTGACTCAGTCGTTCCGGACAGCTGAGACGGTAGAAACTGCTTTAAAGACGGCCTCCATAAACTGAACCTTGATCCATCACTGAATGATCTTGGACGGTGAAAAGACAACTTGACCCATTTATGACTAAAAACCAAATTCAATAACAGGAATTAGGCTAGAGCCTTGTCCACAGTGATGGAATATAGTTTAGATATACATTTAATAAACATCTGTAAAATTGAGTTTGTGATTTTTTTCCAATTACATGTCATGTGTATGCTTTTATTTGCCAATAGATTTGGATTATCTGTTTGTTTGTCCAATTCTAACCATATGGCCATAGTTACAAATGTGATAAAAATTTATTTTTAGTCAGATTTGAACATCATCTTCATGCTTTCAGTTTATAATTCCTACTGCATGCAATCTGTATGCTTTTCCTCGCCATCAGATTTGAATTGTCTGTTGTTTAACCTTGCGGCCCCGGGTTATTTAATAAAACTCACTTTTTACACATTAGGTTTGACAGATTTGTTTTATTTTTCAGTTACAGTCAATCCTTTTATTTACCAACAGGTTTGAATTTTCCATTGTTTTGGTCTAATTCTAACCTCGTGACCATAGATTAGGTCATAAAGACTCCCTTTTTAGTCACTAAGTTGGACAGATTTGAAGATTTCTTTCAGATTCACGCTTCAGAGAACACACTGAGGTGGCCCAGCCATGTTCAATATCACACACTCTTGATGGATCTTACACGTACTAAAGATGATGTTGAGGTTCCTTCAGGTTGCTTACTTTAGATGAGATCACTATTAAATCAACATTCAAGACACAATTTATGCTCCACTGACACAGACACACTGAGGGAGCTTCTGACATGCATGCTGGGCCTTCCAAATGCATGATCAGAGCTGTAAGCGGTAAAGTGTGTGTGTGTGTGTTGAGGCTCTGCTCTTACCCCACTATGAGGAACACTACGATGGCCACTATGAAGTAGTTGGTCTGATAGTACAGCAGGTTACTGATCACTCGATTGTTCCACTTGGTCAAATCTCGCATATCCGGCTTGGCGAAGCGCTCGGCCCCGGGCAGGAGATCATCCCACGGCCTGAGAGGAGCCACTTCCATCCCTGCCATCGTTGCTGCACCTCCACGCACAGTGCAACACCCAGAACGCAACACCCAGAACCCAACACTCAACACGCAGCACCCAACACGCAGCACGGCCTCCTCTCCAACACAACGGGGCAAAATAAAAGTCCCCAAACTGCGCATCTATCACTTGGTGAAAAAGAATGTCCACTGGAAAAAATTAAGCAAAAATTATTTTACCAAACCAAAAGTTATTATTATTACTGTTGTTGTTGTTATTATTATACACGTCTAAAAAACAAACGTCTGTATTATAATAATAATACTACTATTTAAAATAATCATACCAATCATAACTATAATTATTATTATAAAACATAGCATTTTCAATTATAAATAATAAAACAATATTAATGATGTAGTAGCGCATTTCTGAAATGTAAAAAATACATAAAACAGTATATTTTGTTTATATTTATACATTTATATTTGTTTTTGTAGATGCAGATTATTTACACAGTAACATTAATGCATTTGGATATGATTTTGGAATATGATCTTTTAAACAAACAAATAAATAGATAGAAACATGTATAATATTACTGTACATTTTTCAAAAACACCTTGAGTGATCCACAGAGGGACCAAGCTCTTGAAGCCCGGCAGGTAAGGGAGATCCGGCTGTTTTGTGGTTGCATCTGACCAATGTCAATGGGCCAATACCGCACAGCATAGTAGAAGTTGCCCTGCAAAGACACCATGTCTCAAATAACATCACAAACTTTATCCAGGATTACTATAACGACTTCAAGGTGAGAGTAACGTCTGGTTTCAATACATTGAACTGCCATTGGCTAGAAAAGGGAATTATAACTGTGCTATTTATGTTACCCTTTTTGCCCTGGCCATGAAAATGGTTGTCAAATCAGAAGAGGTTGGATGCTGAGGCCCAAAGATAAAATAATCGCTGCTGGTTTACGAGGTCACAGTGACGGTCAGTCAATGGAGAGAAGGATCAATGACTACCTTCGCAGGTGGCTTGATCCTCCACATAGCCTCAGCTGCACAGCACTATATGGAGGGAGTAACATCCTTTTAAACTCCCTTTAAGAGGATTAAAAGAGGAGTTCATGGTGTCATGGGGGCACTCCTGTACAGGAACTCGGGAGAAATTGTCAGCAGCAGAAATTGAGATCAGGAAAGGCAGGAAATGGGAAGCAAATGAAGCACTTGAGGTGGCGGAGCCTCGGCAGAGGCAGAGGGAGTTTGTGGGGAATGTGGCAAGAGGTTGTGCTGGTCTTGGATACTTTCCCGCATCCCAAATTTGCAAAGCCACAGGAAAAACAAAGTGTCTTCTTCTTTTTCTGGAGGAGGTACGAGCAGCCGTGGAGGAAGAAAGAGCAAGCAGGATGGTGGATCAAAGACAGCATGGCCAAAGTGGGAACTGGTACAGCAGTGAAGCATCCTGCAGATTACTACAGTCCAATTTCTGATTTGGGCTGTCTATGGCAGCCTACCAAGCTCAGCAAATATCTACGTCTGAGGCAAGGCTGGAACACCATCATGTGCTCTGTGCTTTGGAAGAGGATCCCTCAAGCACATTCTCAGCAGCTTTCTGAAGGCACTCACTACCCACTGCTAGCATGATCAATGCTCAAGGCAGTCTTTAAGAGAGCAGCCTCGACCATAACAATTTGCTAGCAACAGCGCCCAAAAATGAAAAAATGATCAGTTTTGTCAAGTATGAAGAGAAAAACACCCCAGAGCCTGACTGGCAGCTGAAAGTTGATTTGGACAAGCAGCCGCACATCCACAGATGGTCATCTTTTTCAAGTCCACCAAACAGGTGATCATGGTGGAACTCACCCTGGGAAGAACGCATGGAAGAAGGTTAAGAGTGGAAACGTGTCAAGTACCAGGACCTGAGGTAGGCTGTAGGCTGGGCTCGATCCCCCACGGTGAACCAATCGAGATGGGATGTTGGGGGATGAAGCTTGGGATAGTGGGTTTGGCTAAGATAAGGGCTGCCAAATCAGCCTGTAATGCTGCAGGGAGAGACATTAGGTGCCTCTGTCTGAAGAGGGAGGTCCAGTGGTCAATTGCTGCTGGAATGCAAGTTGTTGGATTGAGCAGCCCTAGCCGGGTCGCCTAGCTGAGGTAGTATAATTTTTTTACACACCCAAAACACCCGTTGACCCCAGGATACATCACTGATGATGCATCCCAGTGCTTCCACATAGTATTCTAGAAGTTTGTGTTATGATATAGAAGACAATCATAAATAAGATTCACATTAATAATCATCATCACAATGTAGTGTATTTGACTAGATAGCATAAGTGTTATTTTATAGTCTTTAATAATCGTTTTTCCCTAAAATTATATCACAGCTAAACATAAAAAAAAATGATGACCTCTACATGTCACGTTGGTTGCGAATATACAGATTTATTACAAATAATTTAACAAAATAAAACATTTTAAGGAAAATAAAGGTTAAATATCATTACAGGTCACTTCAGTTCACACTTGGGTTTGTCTCTCACACACACACACACACACACAAACACACACACATACAGCCCTTGAAACTACTTACAAACATCATTAAAGTTATAATGTCAATCATTACATAACATTAAAAATGTATGCTGTGCAGATGAAAGATGTATCAACATTTATATAAGCATCAATTCCTTAAACATTTTATGTTCACTGAACTTCTATTAGTGATTTTACAGAGGAATTTTCCATTCTCTCTAACGAAGTTTATTGAACACAAAAAAATACTTTAACCAGAGTTACTTATGTTCCAAAGCTGAAAAGTTTTTATATTTATTAATGTGTTACAGAACAGAAATCTGGGTTTACATGTCAGTTACTTATCCATTATGCTTAAACTGGTATTATAATAACTCCTAACATTCCTAACAATAATAATATTAATAATAAATGGTCATACTTCTTCATTTTTCTTTTATCACCAATTTTGGGTCTTGGTTTTCACTTCATTTTCACTGCATGCAAATTATTTCAGTTAAAATTTTATGATTTTCCCAAGGATTTTACAGCACGATTGCCTATTAAAACCCCATTCAGAGCTGTGCTAAAGATTCTTACAGCTTATTGCTCCATCAAGACAAAACTATTTATGTATGTATATATACGTATGTGCACACACAAAAGTGGCATAATGTATGATTATATATTTACACACACACACACACACACACACACACACACACACACACACACACACACACACACACACACACACACA
>JBBPDE010000134.1:25414317-25424541 GCA_037974605.1 Nannopetersius ansorgii
CACTTCTGGTTAGACCTAAACTGCATTTCGTTGCCTTGTACATGTGTAATGACAATAAAGTTGAATCTAATCTAATATCAGTAAATATTTATATTCATACACTAATTGTATCGTTATATATAAATACATTCATATAGCCGACTGTATATTATAGCGTTCTGTATATTGTTAATTGTATATTTACATATGGTTTTATACTGTCGTGCTTGAGAGACACCATCAGAGTGGAGTGTGTTACGTGACAGATGTGTGAGCGCATTCATAGTGTCAGGCGTTATCTAGGACCTGTTTCCCACTGAGGCCGTTCTGTAAATTTTGGGTGAAAAAGTGAATGTGGAACCAAATTAGACCACGTTAACACTGACTTGCGTTATCCCAAACCACCCATTACTGCCTCAGAGTTTATGATGAAATCTCCATCCCGTCCAACCCGCCCGTCCCGATTCTGTCAGAGACCTTTTAATTATCAACACACCTGTCCGTTTTCCACATTTACAGCATTTGTTTACTCACCAGCTCGGCCCTGTCTCATTATTACACAATCTGAACCATTTTTTAATCCATAACTGGTCGATGTGAACCTGAGGGGAGAAGCTAACCGGCTAGCCGCACTCAAACACACGTCTCTCCCAAAAAAAGAATAGGTTTTAGTTTACACACCTGTGGAAACATGAACAGATAACGTGTCTCTGTAAAACAGCTCGACAAGCTAACATAAAAATTATTTTGTTTAATAAACAACTATCTCAACTCAAACTTTAATGATAGTGCGCAGGTGACCGGTTGCCAGATGCCTCCGAAAAATCTTTGAAGTGAAACGCCTATTTTTGAAACGTCAATTGTTCTGTAATTTATCAGCGAGGAAACCTCACTGCTCCGTTATTGATTAAATAAAATTGTATTGCTTATGTGTATATATACATTGTTTATAACATTTTTGGTGGTATTTTTACGTCTGTCTTGTTTTCTGGATTCGTGATACAGATCTAAAGTAGTCTAGTTTATAACAGTAGTTCTAGGGTTGCCAGATTGTACAGGATGGCGTATGTCTATGCAAGTTTCCAGTCACCCAGATAATTGTAACTAATTTAATTCCCCTGCTGAAGAAAAATCAGGTTAAACATATGAACATTAAAAGTGTTTAATTAAATGTGTTATAGGTGACTATTCCAGTTGTTCATGACGGTATTCTAATGGGATCTAAAGGTATTATATAGGAATCTAAAGGTGCACAACAGACAAAAAAGTATACAAAAAAGTAAGTGTCATCTATTATCTGGCCTGTAGAAGGAAAGCTGTAGGTTTAGTGATTTTTGAATAAACATTTCATAACCTCCTCAAGGTCATGTCAAGGTCTTTGGGGTGGAGTTAACTCAGTGGGTAGGATACTTGCCTCTGGACCAAGAGGTTACAGGTTCAAATCCTACCTTCAGCACCACCACTGGGTCCCTGAGCAAAACCCTTAACCCCAAGTTGCTCCAGGGAGACTGTCCCCTGTAATTAAGGAATGGAAGTCGCTTTGGATAAAAGCGTCTGCTAAAATGCCGTAAATGTCCCAGTCCAAAGGAATTTAACGGGGCATTTTTGAGTAAAATTGAGTTTCTTAATTAAAAGCATTGTGTGAAACGTTACTGAACCGTATATTCCCGCAGCCGCCTATCAAAAGAAATATCGTTACTATATCACTCGTAATGTTACGGCAACAGAAACAGCTTTTTTAATTCTGAGAGATAAAGAGACTGGAAATGTAAAAATAATTCATCAGGGCTCTCAAGTCTCACGCAATGAGCATGAGACACGCATCTGACTGTCTTTACACGCTCACACAGCATTTAGCAGACGCTTTTATCCAAAGCAACTTCCATTTCCTAAATACAGGGGACAGTCTCCCTGGAGCAACTTGGGGTTAAGGGTCTTGCTCAGGGACCCAGTGGTGGTGCTGTAGGTAGGATTTGAACCCATGACCTTTTGGTCTGGAGGCAAGTATCCTACCCACTGAGCTACCTCCACCCCCGCCACACCTCCAGGTGGCCCATTGAACACCACCATCAATGTTGGGTGCTTCTCTGTTATCCCGTTGCCTCGCAACAACCCCCCACCCCCCGATCAGCGTTCAGCAAACCGCTCGGCCGCACATCCCAAAAATCTCACGCGCAGGTTTTGGGTCAACTTGAGAACCCTGTAATTCATCATGTTTTTGTTAAATGAACCCATTTGAACATAAGTTGAGCTGTTTTTAAACAAAACTGCAGGATATTAGATGTAGGCCATCTTAAAATAACACAGAGTTTTATAATTTCATTTTTTTAATTAAGAAATCTCCACTAGACTGGTTTTCCTTTAAGCCTCAACTGAGGTTAATTACAGGTCATCCCATACAGCATCTGTAGAAAACATCATGTAATACATGTACAAACTCAAATATACACAAGAATTTACAGCTCTGGTAGCATCTTTCAGCTTCATAATCCAAAAAGATGTTATGAGAACCAGTGTTTTTTTTTTATCCCAGAGAAGTCTGTAAGACTTGGCTAGAAAAACATCTTCACTGTGAAAACCTAAAACACATTTTACTCCTCTCGACCTGTAAAGCCCTGCCGCCTTACCCTGACATTTACAGAAACTTTACAGAAAACTTTACAGAAACTACCATCTAAAACAAAAAATACTGAAAAATATGGGAACTATTAAAGTGATATGCTGCAGACACTTCAGTTTAGGGACCACGTGGTCTTAATTACATGAACCTTACATTATAGCTTCAGCTGATTAGTGCCGTTCTCCTTCTCAATCGCTGTAGCTTCATGAAATCAAAAAATGTATCTCCCTAAAGGCAATCAAAGTCTTATCATGTCTTTGTTAAAACTAAGATTTGTGTTCCATGGTCACAAAGGTTTTGGATTTGTATCCGCGCTTCTCTCTGGGTTTTCATCCCTCGCCGTTTCTCCATCATCCTCACTGCGTTCTCTTATCCTCTGCCTTCGTGCCGCTTGGTTTCGGCCCTCCCTCTTCCTCTGCCTCTGCCTCTTTCGCGAAAGTTTTCCTGCTTTCAGAGGACTACTGTCCTGACTGCTGCTGTCCTCCCCTCGATTTACAAGATTTTCTCTCAGTCTCTCCTGAATAAGACTCTGAGGGTTTTCTCGTTGTGGACGGTTGCAATTGTCAACAAAGCGCCCGGGTTTCATCCTTGTGGGGGCTCTGGCAGGAGGGCCCGGTCGGCTGTGTTCGGTGTAAGGCTTCTGCATTCTAGGGTTAGCCAGTAAAATTGGGCCACCAGGGGGCGTTGGGAGCAAAGGACCTGACAGTCGCAAAGGGCGAACATCTGGCTCTCTTGACGGACTATCAAATCGGACTTGTGGTTGAACCAGCTGTGGTGGTCTTTGTAAATGTGTAGAGGTTGGGGCCATCTTGCTTGGAAAACGTGGCATTTGCTGGCCCTGAAAACGAGGAGATGGGGCCCTTTGGCCTCTGAAGTTGTGAACCGGGTTAAAGCGTGGGCCTTTCATTTGAGTAGCACTCGCACAATCTCTGGCCCCTTCACAGAAATCAAGCTTTGCAAAATGTGCTTCCTCAGCGTTCTCTTGTTCTCCAAACTCGTTTAACTGTTGAAGTCTTCTTGTGTTTGATTCCATTTCAGGAAACTGAGGTCCTTCAGACTGGCTGTGCGCTCGCATTCGTATTCCACATCTTTCTTGTGGATGTGAAAAAACTTTATTGGCAGAATTCTGGTAGTGACTTTTTGACTCCTCTGAATGCGGACGTGGAGCAGGCCGTCTAGTTTCTTTGGAATGTTGCATTAAAAAGCCTCGGGTATTTTCTGTTTCATCTAATGGATGGGTTGGAGCACAATCTTCCGAGCCATGAAAATCTGGTGGCAGTGGGTCTGTGTCTTCCTTCTCCTCCTCATCAAGCTGGTGAGGTGGATCAGGCACTCGAACATCTTGCTGAAAATCAAAGTGCTCTCTGTTGAATTGGTGAGGTGCACTATGCCCCCTAGCGTCATCTGAATGAGGTGGTTTTGGGTCTCTTTTGTCAAATTGTTGTTGAGGTGGTCTTCTGACATTAAACAGGCCTCTTGGTCCTTCATGTCTTGGCTGGCACGGACCACTGTGTCTGGCCATAACAAGCTGAGAATGAGATGGCCCTGGTCTAGATCCAGAAAATGAGCCCCTTGGCCCAATTTTTTGAGGTCCATTCCCAGGTCCAGGAAAACGACCTCTAAATCCTGAGTTCAAGGGACCCAAACCGGAGTCTGGGTTTGGGTTCCTTGGTCCAAAGGCATGAGGCTCAGAGTTTTCAAAAATTCCAGGTACTGAAGATGGGCTCCTCCGACCAAGATTTGGAGATGGTTCAAAATTATTACATATTCTTTGTCTTGGATGTGCACCCTGTATATCAAAGTTCTGACCAGGTCCACAGTTTTCAGATCTCTCAGGCTGGTGAGATCTGGGCATCCTAGGCCTCATAGCTGCAGGGCCTCTTGGTGCCATCAAAGAGGGTGGTCCTCTTGGACCATGAGGCCTAGGATGTAGGGCTCTCCACGCTTCACCAGGAGCCTTGAGTCTAAACTGCTCTCTAGGATTTCTAGGCATGTCCTCCTGTGATACATCAGCTCCTACCAAGGAGTATGCCCTTTGAGGTATGTGATCCCTGTGATGGAACTGGTCATTCTCATCCACTGGAAATCTATGATTTTGAGGTGGGTTGTTTTTAAAAGCTATCTGTTCAGCCTCAGCGTTAAGAAAATCATCTTCTTGTAAGTGGGGAGGCCTGTGTGGCAGATGTCTCTGGTTGCCTGACTCTGCCTCATCCTCTGGAAAATGACCTAAATATCGCTCAGCATCATGATTCAACTCATCGGTTTCATCCACATACATTTGACTCTCTGGGAGGTTATGGACAGTCTCACGTGGTGTAAAGTCTCTCCTCTGCATGTGAGGTGGTCTTTGTAGATGGCTTCTTGGCTTAGGTTGGTTAATTCTGTATTGTGCAAAATCATTATTCTGATCCATTTGTTGAGCGTCATCCTCTGGAAAGTTACTTCTGGGGTCTGAAGATGGATGTCTTGCTAAGGGTTCCCTGTTAAAACATGGATCAGGCTCACCAGAAAAATGTCCGCTCTGCATCTTAGGACGCTCAGATACTAATTTGTTTCCAGAATAACGCTGGTCATACTCTGAGAAATCTTCCCGTCTTTGGAGTGTCTTTTGAGTCAGTGGCTTTTGGTGATCAACCTCACGATCAGAAGAATGTAGTGAGCTAAATGCTGGTTCATTTCTTTGACAACTGAAAGCATTCTCATCATGTACATTACTCCTCCGATCATAGAACAGGTCATCCTTATTTTTCAACATTAGAGTGCAATCAGATCGAGGTTGATTTCTGTGATAGAATCTATCTGACTGATCCTGTGGGGATTCTTTCCTCAGCGATGGATTTTTCTCAGCAGGATGAGATTTGGTGTCACGATGCTGGACAGGTTGTGATGCTTTACCACTATGAAATGACTGAGGACCTTTTGAAAGTAGACCTGCCTGAGGATTTGCAAGAATACCTCTATTCCTTGGCAGAGGCAATTCAGAGAGACAGAAGTTATCCTTCAGTACTTCTGACCCATCTCTGGTTTGATCCTTTGCTTCCAGGTCTTTATCTGAATGGTGCCTTTGTGCTAAGAGAGTGTCTGGCGCAGGTTTATTTTCAAAGGCAGGCTGTGAGAAATTGCCCCTCTGCATTGGATTTGACCATCCTTGTAAATGCTCCTTTTGAGATAACAGATCACATAGAGAAAAGGTACTATCAGGTGGGTCAAACAATGGTCCTTTTTGGCCTGTCTGGTTATTGTCAGTTTCTGTCAAACTTCCCTTCTGCATATTTGTAACATTTTTGTTACCATCCTTAAAGGCCTCATTTTGTGATTTATCACTTTGAATTTGAGGTTGCCCTGAGGCTACTTGGTCCATACTTTGTGCCTGATCAGCTTTGTGGACAAATTCCAACATCTTCTTTGAAGATGAAGGGTCTCTCTGACAGGACTCATCATTCTCAAGTTGTGCAGATTTTCCACTCTGATCTGAGCGTGACCTTGATGAGTGCCGGTCCCTCCTACTTCTATGTCTTGATGATGTACTTCTGTGATGGTGCCCATCTCTCTGCCTAGATGACACTCTTTCTTCTCTGTGACGTTGACTGCGACTCGACTGTCTTGAAGATCGATCTGGAGAATGTCTACTTCTTCTGTGGTATCTGTCTGCCTCATCTCTAGGTACACGGGAAGATCTTTCCTCATGGCGCAATTTACGGTCATGTTTTAATCTCCTTTTAGGTGAACTGGGATCATCCCATTTGGATGATCGACTTTGTCTTGTTTTTCCTGAAGCCTTCAGGTGTGAATGCGAGTGTTGACTGTTCTCATTACCAGATGATGTATAGGCACCTTCTTCCAGTTCAGATGGACTCAGGAGTGTGCTGGCTTGAAAATGCAACTCTTTCTTATCAATATTGGATGATTTTGTGTCAGCTGATGTTACTGATGGAATTTCTAAATCTTTCTTCAGCATGTGCTCTTGCTCAGGCCTGGGTGGATCTTGCAACTCGGATTGGTTTGAAGGTGCCAAAAAAGTTGCCTGAGTCAGTGCTTGGTTAGAACTTGAGGAATTTTCTTTGCCATTATTTAAAATGCCACCAACAGCATCCTCTCTTAGGTTCCTGCACTGCCTAGGATCTCTGCTTGGATTAATTGTTGGAGCAGTGAGTGTCTTTCCTGTTTCCTCCTCTGGATCCCTGCCAAAACAGGGTGGTGGGGACATAAGAGCTTCAGAGACAGAAAAATGGGCCATTGAAACACCAACCGCTGCCCTCTGTAGACGCAGTGCCTCCTCCTGCTCCTCTAGCTGACGCTTCTGTTCCTCTATCTGTCTGTTCAACTCCTCCAGCATCTTCTGCTGCTCAGACAATGACACAGTTGATGTTGCTTCATTCTGAGAGTTGGAGGGTTTATTATCTGCTAGGTAGGTCTGCATCTCCTCAAAAACTGTTTCATCTTCAGGATCATAAGCGATGTCACTGTTTATTGCAGAAGTGTCTACTGATTCCTTAGTCTGAAAAGATTTTGAAGCTTTAGTTGAGGTATCCACTTTCTTTCCTAAGTTATATTCCTCCTCTGGATCATAAGGTCTATCATCATCAGCAACCTCATTAGCAGCAGCAGCAGCAGTGAGGGTATGAGTTTCTGACATTTCAGTGGGGCTTGAGGTAGTGACATTTTGATATCCAATACCTGGATCATACTCTTCCTCAGGATCATAAGGTCTATCGTTATCATCTAATTCTGTTATCTCCACTGTTGTGTTTTTTGGAGTCTGCTGGTACTGCTGAACAATTGGGTCAACGGCTGGAGCAGATGCTGAGGGCTCTTTAATTGCTGAAGGACCTGGTTCACAGGTATCCACTGAGTCTTGTCTCTTTTTACCAAACAGTGTATTAAGAATGGTCTGCAGAGGTGTAGTGCTAGAGGAGGGGCATGTGAGAGATGGTCCTGGAGGATTGGAGGTGGTGAACTTTGTGGTACAAGCACTGACAGAACTTGGAAGGTTTCCTATAGAAAGAATATTGGAAAGTAGAGATGGGTCAGACATAGAGCTTGAAGTGGGGGATGCTGAATCTGGAGATCCAGGAGGTGATGAAGATACAGGAGGAGCTGTGCTGATTGGTATTCCTGGATCATAAGGCTCACTTTCATCTGGGTTAACATCAGGAACTGCTTGTGAAACGGGAAGAATTACCCCTTGTGGATCCAGAGGGGTCTGCATTCTTGGTCTTTTTTCATCAATTTCTTGTGTTACTGTCCCGAGACGCTTCAGTTTCTGACAAATTGCCAAGCCAATTAGAAGATTGGGGTGTTGCTCTTCAAGCCCTAAAAATGAAACAGGAAAAGGAAATCAGTGCAGCATCTGATTAGACACAAAGACACCAATTATATCAAAGTAAAAAAAAAAAAAAGTAACATATTTACCTGGTCCATCCAGTGGCAAGAGCATTGAGGGAATGGACTCTTTTGCACACAGAGGAATGAGATAAAGGTCTTTGATATTGTTGCAAATATTGGAAACTACCCCGAATCGCCTGCGACTATTGAAGTAAGAAAACAGGGACACATATGCAACCTCCTCTTCATCTGTTGCGGGATGAAAGCGAATCAAGGACATTTCCTGGATAAAAACAATACAAATGAGAATTTGCATTAAGAAAATAAAACCAGACTTTTATACTAGCAGCAAGTATTTACACTTGGAGGACATTTCAGCAGTGTGTTGATGAATGTACCTTTGTCACAGATGTCTTAACTTTCTCAACGTATTCCCAAACTGTCTGTGGTAAAATTCTGCCACCAATGTGAACTGTATCTGGTAAGTCCTGAAAGGGAAACCAAGGTAGGTTTTCAGAATAATTTAATTATTGTCACCTAAAGACAGGTGAGCTGGTGAGTTCCACCCATGTAACTCCATTCTAGCTGTTTGAATTTATATATATGAATATACTGTATGTAAATATTTTGTCACTGTCAGAACAAAATTTCCATATGGCTTAAAACAAAGGAAAATATGTTTTTGTGACAACAGATGCATAAAAGTATTTAATGCATAAATTATGATGACTAAACATTTGAAATTATACATACATATATATACACATATACATATATATATATATATAGTGTGTGCATGCATATGTGTGTGAGTGTGTTCTCTGATGTCAACCTTTTTTAAAAGCTCAGCAGGTCCTGATCCTGAAATTAAATATGCTTTTGTAACAAACTTGGCCACATTCTGCATGTTGAGAAAGCCCTTCCACACAGTGTCCTGTTTGGACAGGAACTGGCTTGTCTCGCCTTCATTTGGGCTATGGGAACCAGCTAGCCTATGAAAAAAGAAAGAATAGCTAAATGTCAGAACTCATGAATACTAATGTTTTCTGAATGTTCAGAATGGAAATAAATAAGTAATTTGTTGTTATTGTTGTTACTGTATGTTGCTTATGAAGGTACTGGTATCTGGCGTGCCCGGCAGAGTTCACACACCTGTTGTTTGAACTGGCTGAGGTGTAAAATCTGGGCACTGACGAGATGGATGGTTTCATCAGAATAGACTTCAGCATAGGTGGGGGAGCGGGGAGGGGGTCGGCTGCCTTAGTTTCCTGCACTGTTTCTTTTGCAGGGAGAACTGGAGGGGGACACTGAGGTGGACCTGGAGCAGAAGCAGGAGCAGGAGCAGGAGCAACAATAGGGGGCGCTGCAGGTCGGTATCCGGCCGTGCGAGGGTCTCTTCTAGTGATGGACACAACAGAAACCTCAGGGATCACCAGAGGAGAAAAGTCTGAGGAAGCTGCCTCGACACTGAAGTCATCTGCAGTAGGAGAGGCAGGAGACTCCATGACAGGGTCCACCTTTCCAGGGGCAGGATCTGGATTCTTTTTATCAAACATCTGAATAACCCATGCCGTTTTCTCTTCCTCCTCATTCCTTGATTCTTCTTTGTTACACTTCTTAGCTTCAGCTTCATCTTTATCAGCAGAAATCTGACCTGCAGGATACAGAATCCACGTTGAGAAACCGTTAACACATTTCTGATCAATTTCACACTTCTGATATCCACAAATCTTGTTTCATATGTTCACAGGTCCCTGCTCGTCAGGTACTTTTTGTGACATCTCACCTCCAACCAGACGATTCCTTTACTCTGTACTGATTGGAGGGGCTGTTTGGGTCACTTACCTGTACAAATCCTGCACTTCAGGTCAAACAGGTGTGTTTTGTGTTCTGATGTTGTGTCTTTCAGCATGCTGCTGATGATGTCCGACACCGCAGAGCCGACCTTCCTGGGCTGGACGTGCTTCACCTGAGACATCTGAGATTTCTCTTCCTTTAACGAGAAAATAAAATTTAGATAAAAACACGGCCCTCTAGTGGTCTGTTTGTAGAACTGGTCCTCAACTGGTTCTAAATTGATCCCAGGTTCTGACTGATCAGGGCTGATATATGGAGAATCTCCTTGTTATCAGTGTTTCTGCAGCAAATAATGCATTGTAACACAGCAGCGTTTTCAAACGGTCGACGCTGGACTGGATCAGTGGAGGGGGGCAAGTAGCTATAGGGGTGGAGGTAGCTCAGTGGGTAGGATACTTGCCTCCAGACCAAGAGGTCATGGGTTCGAATCCTACCTACAGCAC
>JBBPDE010000134.1:25509283-25525551 GCA_037974605.1 Nannopetersius ansorgii
CAAATTTAATTGAAAAATCATTAAAGAGGCAATCCAAGTATGAGATAAATCTATTTTCATACACAATAGAGCTCCCAGAGTTGTACCGTTCAAAGCAAACTGATAGTAGCATCATCAGAGAAAGCAGTCCAAACTGAATGGCTACTTTTATGTCAGTGTCTGCCAGGTTTTCAAAGACCATTTACAGCCTCTCATTCTGGTTTTAGAGACTGCATACCCCCCCCCCCTTCTTTCATTGTTAATACTTTTCCTGCACAGAACAAGACCCTAAAAGGGACAACGACTTGCCAATTATTCAAAACAGGGGCCTGGAAAGCTTCAGAGGTGGCAAGCTAAAATGACAGCTAATTAATGTTGGAAAAGAGATAAAAGGACACCCCCAAAGAAACCTGCCACCATAAAACAAAATGATTCTGTGAACAATGCATGCAGCATAAACTCCACCCTCAAATACCTTTGACAATTCCAAATCTACAGTACTGGGAAAGAGTATGGTGCTACCGCTTACTTCTTCATATTTTGCTTCCACAGAGCCAGACCTTCTTACATTTTATTGTAGTCTTAAGAAGCAGCTCTTCAGGCTTCTCAAAAACTCATTTTAGTCTAGTCCCTGAACCTGACCAGTTTCAAAGGAATGATTTCTGTCACCTACATATGAATAATTCAAGCACAATAAAGCATGGCCAGTGAAGAACCAGGTGCAGATGATTCCAGATGATCAGGCTGGTGATCAGTATACTGGTGATGCCAAAGTCCATTTGATAGGCATCAAATAGTATTTATGCCTCAAAAAGGTGATTCAAAGCAAAATAAAAAGAAGGTGGTATCTCTAAACATTTGTACACCACAAAAGCAACTGTCCTCAACCCTCAACCTGTGTATTAGATACACAGGCCTCGTCACTCCTGAGGCCTCAGCCTAGATCTTAGCTGTTTTAGCTGGCACAATTAATCCCACATTAAAACAAGGGTGGGCAATACAACCGTATTTCACCGCCATCGTGACAAACTGCATCATATAATGCTTTTTCTGAGCATACTGTAGATATCAGCAGCACTAAAAAACATTTCAATACAACAAGAGCCAAACTTGGGCTGTTAAATTGGACTATGTTTGAAACACTATACAAAAATGTATGAATTTTAGTTCAGTTATTTTATTCTGATTTATTGGGGAAATAAGGATCAAAATTGTGTCCTGACTTTTCTGTTGATGTAGAGTGTGCAGCACCGTCCCTCTACTGATCTAATGGATCATCGACCGTTCGAAAACGCAGTTGTGTTAAGCCTGCATTAACGCTGCAGAAACACTGATAACAGCACTGTTTGTCCAGGACATTCTCCAGATTCCAGTACTGGCCAGTCAGAAACTGGGATTCGTTTAACTGGAGCAGTTTTGCCATGAAAAATGGGTAAAAATACCAGTGCCTAGATGTGCCAAGATTGTGGAGATGTACGCAAAAAGACTGTAAAGTGGTCGCTGTGTTGTGTAAATTAAAAGATACAAACCCCCCGAAATTCCTTTTAAATTCCAGGTTGTAAGGAAATAAGATGCCAAGGGGGGTGAATACTTTTGCAAGGCACTGTATAGCTAAAGGATTCAGTTTAAATCTAGAAGGACACGGAGATGCTACATGTTTAAAATTGGACTATAATTCACTCTGGATTAAGGATTATAATAAATGGACTACATGTATGCTAAGTAGTGTTTATATTGATGATGATTGTCCAACCACAGTTACATCCTTGTCGTCACGGCAATACCCCCTTCAACCAACAGTGGAGCTCCTGATCAACTGGGAATCACTGCTAAAAATTAAGGCAGTAGGCCTGCACAACATCTGCTGATCATTATGTGATACCAGTCTCTGCAATACTGATATCACAGAAGGTTACAATGTGCAAACAAGCCTCTATCCAATTACAGTGTTTCTGACAGGGCCACCACTCCAGGTAAGTTATTTGGTGTTCTGATGAATCAATGTCTTTATGTAATAAAACAAAAATACTGAATGTCCCTCTCTCTCCGTTTTTACTTCCAAGGTGACTTATCCCTCTGTTCCCACCCTCTTCTCTCTGTATTCATTACTAAGGTGACTTACCCAAAAATTCAGTGCAATCAATACTCATTCCCCAATCTCCCAATTGAAAAGTGGTATGCAAGCACAATAAGGGTGTAACGCACATGTCAACATCTCAAACAACCTCAGAGGAGAAGTGGCACCAAATGATAGTTGGTATAACACCAGTCTTCAGCATGTTTTCATGGGTCGAGAGCAGCACGGTGGCAACTGATCTTATTTTGTGGAGCCACAACTTCACCATCATCTGGACTGCACAAGCATAGCCAGAATCATTATAACAGGAATGAGGCCCTCTCTTTCCCTACCTATGTCTTATAGTCTCTCGCCCTTCTCAATAGCCTAAAGCCTAAATACGCCCACCCCCACTATCGTCCACAATTTTAGGCCGTTTCTATGCGTCAACAGCAGCATGTTGACGTGCTGCTCTATCTCATCTGCAAATTATCTTTGATCTCTTTATGTGCCATCACAGTCCCGACCAGGAGTGGACGAAGGAAGCCAGGATCCATTGCTACGGAATGAAAAAGGGCTCTCTCTCTCTGTTTTCTCCTAATTTTTCTCTCTCTGTCCCTCACCCCGGAGATGGAAGTGGCCTTTAGCTCCTTTCGCCGGGCCTTCGCTGCCCTGCTGCCACTCTGTTCTGCATGACGGGGCACGGCCCTGCCAAGACTGCAGGGTCACATGACCAACACAAAGGGGCTGCGGAGAGTGGGCAGAGCCTGTCGTCCATCACGTGGGTCAGGCCCTGAGGGAGGAGGAATGAGGGAGTAAGGAGTGGGGGTTGGGCAACTAGATTGGGCGAGTGTGAGTAGGTGTATGTTGGGGACGGGGGTGTGCGGGTGGTGTTAACTGTTACAGCGCAGTGTTTCAAAGCCATTGCTTCAATCTTTCTTTCCCTGCAATTACATAATAAAATAACCGAGTATGTGTCTGTGTTTGTATTTATCGCTCTGTTATCCCTTGTGTTCAACCAAATGTATTGTTTTCCTATCAACGTGATGACATAACCATATACAAATATACATACACACTTGTCTACCTCAAGCTCAGGCCCAAGCCCAGTGTGTGTGTGTGTGTGTGTGTATGTATGCATTTGAGTGTTAAAGGGACTGCTGCAGAGGAGAGCGAGGTGTTTTGAGCCCCAGTTCTCTTGGGTGTTTTTCTTTAGGGCTACTGGGCTGGGCTGAGGTGAGATGTAGTGTGTGTGTGTGTGTGTGTGTATGTATGTCGGGGGTGGGGGAGTTGTTAACTGTCCGAGACAGCGGAAGCAGTTTCTAACTTTCTTTATAGCTAATGTTGGGTGAGCAATTTTTTGTATTCATCACCTTGTGAGGACCAAATGTACACAAAATGTTAACTTTTTCCCATGATCATAAGAACACTGGGTCCTCACAAAGGCTAAATACAACATACACACACAAGCTCACCACAGGCCAAGCTCAAGCCCAGCGTATCGCTTGATGCGTGAACAGGGTGGGGGTTGTTGAGAACCACAAAGTCTTTTTTTTCATGAACACAGTGTCATGCGCAAAAGCTTTTGGTACACCTTTTAAATATAAATGTTTAAGTTTGGACATCCCAACCCCATGCAGCCTGAAGGTGTTTCCTGCTCATCCATGCCCACTCCAACACTGGAGAGGCTCCGTAATGATACTTTTAACAGGATCAGGTGTGTTGTGACCAGGGATGGGGAAACACTGCTGTACACAACATTATGTGACTGAGGCAGTTCCACATTTTTATATATTACTGTGAGTGTGTTCATTGTATCTTTTGTATTTAGCTTTTCTTAAGACCCAAAAGGGCATATGAGTACATTTAGTCCTCACAAAGAGATTAATATCAAAATGTGTGTGTGTGTGTGTGTGTGTGTGTGTGTGTGTGTGTGTGTGTGTCTGCATGCATGTACACAGGTTTTAATTTTTTAATTTTATCTTATTTCAGGTGGTTGAGTTTGGGCAAAGGTGAGAGGAGTGAGTCTATATGTGCATCTGAGCTCTGGCTCTGGTTTACTGTCGCAGGGCAGAGGAAGCGGTGAGGTGTTTCTGTGAGGAATTTTCTGCCCCGATACCCCCCCACACCACCGCACCCACCATTTTCTACCCTCCCACCCCCTCAACAATCACACGCTGGTTCTCTCACTCCCCCCCCCCTTCCCCCTCCTCTTCTCTGGCGCGCTCGGAAGCCTCTGGAATGTTCCACCACGGACTGTTCCGCCAGCAGTCCGACCTGAGAGACATGCTGCTGCAGTGTGTGTGTGTGTGTGTGAGAATGTTTAAAAGGGTCTCGAACACACACAATCACAGGTAACACACACGCACCTCTCATAGAAAGAGCCAGGCCACGTACCAGCTCATGTAAGCCGAAGGGCCTGCCTGTGTGTCATTTTAAACATTCCAGTTGTTTTGTTGTCCTTGGTGAAACCCACAGTCGTCCCTAGGCCAAAAAAAAAAAAAGTCATTCAGCTCCAACCCGTTTAGGTCACGGATGAATTCTGGTGACTCACAGGACCTGCAGAAATGACCCACTCTAGCACAACGAAGTCTCTATAGGTTAAAAAATACAAACAAAAAAACCTGAGCTGCGAAGGTGCGTCCACATGACATGGATTTGACTCAGGAGATCTTGCGGCCCTCAGGGGCAAGGAGGCTTCTGGGTAAACAGCGTGTTTTTGTTCTTCTGGAAAACGCATAAATAAGCCTCGTCACGTGTCTTGCATGTCTGTCGATCGCCATGCCAGACCAAGCCGGCAGACTCCATAACCCCCCCACAACCCTCACCCCACCCCCCATGCCTATTTTAGTAGAAGCACAGCAACACCAGGGCCTCAAAGACTGCTCAAGCTTGGGGTATAAGAACGTATCGCAGCTCATCGATCTGATGGATCAGTTATAAAGAGGTGTGTCAAAAGTCTTGAGTCTTGCCTCATTTCTTCATACACTTTCTTGTATTTTTAATGAAATACTGAGGACTTTGTCCCTGAACTTGACCAGTTTTAGAGAAATGTTTTTTGTGACCTACATATCAATCGTTCAAGCAAAACATATGACTTAAGGCCTGAACCAGTGAAGAAACATGTCCAGGTGATTCCAGATGATCAGGTGGTGATCAGTATACTGGTGGTGCTGAATGTGGAATGGTTGGAACTCCTTTATCTAGGCACCTTGTATCTTTAAGTCTTTTGCAGTCTTTCATAGGAAACAGTATTTAATCTATTCTGTCTGCAGCTACACAGCCTGATATGCAGCAGGGAGCGCTGCACTGTGTTCTGAACCTTTCCATCAGAGCAGCATGAACTTTTTAAGCATTTCGAGCTACAGAACCTCTCCTGTGCAACCCAATGGGCTGGCCTTCCTTCACATGAGCATCAATAAGACAGGAACGCTATCAGGAGCACCCACACCCTGGCTCATTTTTCCTGCTTCCATCAGCTTCAAGAAGTGACTGTTCACTCACTGCCTAATATATGAGACACTGTAACAAGATCATCTATGTTCTAAAGTTCAACTGTTGTGAAGGCATTGTAGTTGACTGGTGTGTGTGTGTGTCTATAGAAACTGATTAATTGTGCAGTAGTCAACAGATTATTCGGTAACAGAAAGTGACCTGATGGTGGCACAGTGAGACATGGTTTCAATTGCTCGGTTAATCGAAAGGCCAACAGATCAGTCGACTACAGATTATATCTGATAATGTGATGAGGGTAGTGAAATGAAACAGCATTTCAATGAATAGGTGATTGATTAATTACCTGCAAATGGTGAAATGGTTGTAGATCCGTTACAGAAGTAATCATTAGTTACAGCTCAAGTTGGAAGTGGCCAGTTTGTGTGTCCACTCTGCAGAGGGTGTAAGATACACCCCCCAACAGCGTCTGCCTGACTGCAGTTCCCCTCCCCCACCATCGCTTTCCTTCAACAAGTTCGGCCCAGTCTGCTGGGAGACAGGTCGGCTACGCCACTCGTGTGTTACGATCCCCATGGCAACCGGCCACCCTCAACCCCCCAGACTCCCTCTCTCTCTCCATCTCCCCCTCTCCCTCACTTCTGCGCACACACACTCCCCGTGAGGTTCCTGGCTCTCGCTGGCTTGTTTTTTCCGCACGCCGCTGCGAGCCCAGGCCACGCTCCTATTTCAGGCGCCGTCCATGTCTTCGGCTGAGGTGTGGTCACCAGAAGAACAGTCACCGTCGAACAGCCATGATTCCCGTTCTTTCCCTGGCTCACCCTGCCCCGTCACCAGTCTGTTTGAGCGGCAGGACAAACCCAGTTTGCTCGCTTGAGCAAGAGCGCGTTGCTTAATTTCATCAGATGTGGTGAGGACACGCTGTCCGGGTTTTTGAGCGGACAGGTCATCCAACCGAGGACTGGGGATCCTCACCGCACTCAGAAAACAGAGCCCTCGTCCGGCTTTCAGCTTTGAAAAGCTTTTGCAAACAGTGCCCTTGACATTTTGGGGAAAATGAAAACAAAAAAGGACCAAAATGACCCAAACAATGATTCAAGATATTATTTCCCACAAAAAAAAAATGACCCAACATGGAAAAAAATGAACAAAAATGGCCTAACAGGATCCAGAATTTAAACATGTTCCAAAAAATGAAAAAGGTGTCCCAACAAGAAATTTTTTGGTATTTTTTTGGTGAATATTTTATTATGAACCAACAGAACAGAACTACATATAAAATATACTTGATGTTTAGGTTAAGAATGTTGGCCTGACCTTTCAAAATCAGAATTAGAAAACCGTGATGTTTCGTGATCGGGACTTAATCGCATTAAGGTTAGGAAGGATAGAAATGCATGTTTGTGTGCTGCTCTTTTCCACTTCGGTCTTTATGAGGTTAAACGGGAGCGGCCTAATTCTGCCCGGGCCAAGAGGCTTCGGCCTGCTTTGACGGCTTAATTTGCTTTTCAATGCGAGTGGCGTTGCTGTAAAAACCCTCTGGAAGGACCGTGAGCGTCACAGCGGCCAGTTCAAAGGTCCTGATTAACGGCAGGCCAGGACTCGGCTTTCAGAAGCCACAGCCAGGGCTGAGAATCTACTGTGACCAGCACCTAAGGTGTTAATGCCCAGTTTAAAAACAGAGAGAGAGAGAGAGAAAGAGGGAGAGAGAGGAGGGGGAAAAATGGCGGCAGACCACGCGCTCTGTTGTCCAACCTAAAATGGCTGACATCACTGTCTTGTACCCAGCGAGAGCCCGCACCCGCCGCACCGCCATGCTCAGCTGACCAAAACCGCCCGTTCAGAACTCACAGGCCCACGGACCCTCGCCCTGCCTAGGACCTGCACAGACACTTCCCATGTCATGTCTGGAGATTTCTCATCGATTGGGAAAGAAAAAGAAAAGAGACACACACAGACCCCAACACACCCCACAAACAGCACCCCTTTTCACTCCGTCCAACAGCAGTTTGTCACAACAAGGACAAGCACATGACCCAAAACACGTCCAGTCAGACCACAGGCGGACATGGCATCACGATACTACAGATGGTTTTCACAATGTGTCACTATATATGTAGTGACATATTGTGTCTCCAACATACTCAGAAACGTAGAATCAGACACGAAGTGGCCCTGAAATGGGGCCCTCAAAAAGCCTGTCCAGATCCTTTTTCAGTTTTGGACAAATTTACTAATGAGACTCGAGCAGGATAGTAGGGGGGTCTCACACACACATACACACACACACACACACACACACACACACACACACACAAGTCTCACTTTTACGCAGCTGTCGCGGATTCAGTCTAACGCAGATTTGGAAGCGTTTTTTCGAATTCCACAGCAGGGTTCAGTCCACGCGCTCCATGCGCAATTTCTCTGTGGTGCAAGCTCTCATGACACTTGAAACTCCACAGTTACATTGATCTCCAGGAGACCTTTCCAAAGAGTCCTCATTTGTATTTTTAGCCCCAGTAGATCAGTGGTTATTCCCTGAAAACCGTTCAACTTGGCATGGTGTTCCAATATTTTTGTCCTGTGACCTGAATTAAAAGAGACGAATACCTTTACATTTTCTTTAAGGGTAATGCATTAAACTCAGTTTAAAATAAAATGAAATGAAAGCATTCTGGGAACATATTTAGGGTTTACACTATAAAAATAAGCCTTGTTTTTAAACCAAAACATAATGCGGTTTTTCACTATACACGGGTGCTTTTGGAACGTAACCCCTGTGAAAAGTGATATATATATGTATGTTTGTGTGTGTGTGTGTGTGTGTGTGTGTTCCATGAATCAACCAGTTAATTTCTTAGTTCAGGCATAATTAGTATTTACACAGCCCTCCTCATCATGCTGTTCACAATTTGACATCGTGAGACCAAGACAACACCTAACCATTGATCAGCAGTACCTCACCACTGCAAAGCTTTACACAGGATGTTCTCAGACGGAAGTGGCCACTGAGCTGAGAGTGTCAGTGTGTCATTAGCAGGTTGCAACAGAGATACAGAGACTGAAAGAGTCACAGAAAGGCACAGAAGTGTATGTCCTTTGGCAACATCCCACACTGATGACCGCTTCATTGTGAACAGTGCCCTGTGGATTCAGATGATGAATGTCACTCAACTCCAAGCACTGTAGATTTTACATTTTCTTTTTTTTTTTTTACATTTTTCATCCCCTTTGTGAGTAGTATATATATATATATATATATATACCCAACTGCTTGCAGGACATCCTTGTTTAGTGACTATATTAACCAGTCTTGAAAAGCTATTTTATTAAATAAAGCCTAAAAAAGGCCCATTCAGAGAGGCTTTCCAGGCCCAAGTAGACAAAACCTACTCTGAGCCCAACAAACAGAGGTCATACCTGCTTGACCCCAAAAAATTATTCTAATGACAAGCTTCAAGTTTAGTGACTATGTTTATTAATGTGTGGCCCAAAACACACATCAAAAACAACGTATTTCTAAACACAGACCCTTATAAAGCTTTAAATATGGTCCATTTAGAAAAGTTCTCTAGGAAAACCAGGCCAAAACACCCTGACCATAACAAACCCCACAAACCGGGGTCATACCTGCCCTGTCCCATTAGTGCCTAATTTTAGCAATTTGTGGTCCAAAATACATCCAAAATACCAAGTCAGAAAAACAACTGAAGCACAGAAAGAGTGCAGAAGCGAGTTTGGGGGAAATAAAGTCTCAAAATGGCCCATTCAGAGAGTCTCAGCAGACCTGGGCCTGGGGTTTTCCTTATAAACCCTCAATCAGCCTGTCAGAAGAAACGGAAAACACACACTGACAACAAACAACAGCAACAAGCCATCACATCCCTCCTGCCTCATCACAGTGATGCGCTTCAAGCTTACTCGTTTCTTTCCATGCCGGGCTTGTTGTTGGGCAATAAAATGACTCAAACACAAATCATATATATATATTTTTTTAAAAAAAGACAAAAAACACAAAAAAAACAGGCTGCATACATGCAACACAATGCCCTACTGCTGTTAAACTGAAGCTGCATAGAAGAACTTTATATTTTTATGCATAATATTTTATTCTATTCCTGTAAAGCACAGTGAGTGACCTTTGTGTATGATAATGGGCTGCATAAATAAACTACACTTGACCTATTATTGTTATTATTATCATCAGAAAAGTCTCTTAACAGCTGCTACAGTCCATTAGAAGTACAAACGTCCAGGCCCTCATTCAGCCTTCAGCTTCATGACCTTAACCTTGTCAGGATGTCCCATTACAGCAGCCTGGGCTGAGAGTCTGAGCATGTATGGAATGGCATTACTGCCATTATTCCCCATCGCACCACCACATGGGCCTAACTTCGTTTTTTACCTCAGATATACAAGGGGTGATGCAGTGTGCCTGGAAACACCCATCAGCCCCATCCAGCTCTTCATTAATGTGTATTAGACTTGCATGCTTGGTTTAGGCAATCCGTTTCTTGAAACTTTTCTGAAGCCACTAAAAGCACCTGCATAATCCTAATTAAGGTGGATCGTACTTGTGGATGTGGTTTAGGACACAGTATGACAATATGAGCTATAATATGAATCAAACCTCAGCTTGTAGCCAAAAGCAGCACTCCTTTTTACACAACAGGGTCTGTTTACACAAATCTAGATCTAGAACCAATTTCTGTGATGTCATAAATATGTGGGAAACTTCTATGGACTCCAAATAACCACATACAAATACTAATTAAGATACATTAGACTTGTGCGCGAGGCTTAGGACTCAGTATGACTTACTGTGACTGAACACTGCAGCACAAGGCATTTACACAAGTCATACTGTGTCCCAAAGCACTAGTCTGATCCAACTTAATGAAGTTTGATGTTGTTTGAGTGAGTCCAGAGAAGTTTTAGATTTGTGTTGAAAGTAAAAGATTTGCATGACTGTTGACTTTTAAATGTTAGCAAGCATAGCCTCGTAGTTTTTTCATAGTAATTTCTAAACTAAAGAAGCAGAATTTGGGCTCCAGACGTGACTCGGCCAACTGATCACATCTGGACCAAGTGGACAATTGAGTAAATTTGATTTTGAGAACATACTGTTCCTTTAAATAAGTCTAGGTAGGACAATAGAGGATAGTCCAGTTACTATCATTACAGGGATACAGGTGAGAGTGTCTGTCTGTGAGTGATACAGTCCATGTACCACCAGCCCAACAAAAAGCAACAATGATTTATGAGGTTGGGCACTGATTACATAATCACTGTCACAAGCATATACTAAATATTATTATAAAAAAAAAAATACAGACATTCATGTTGAAATGAACACATTCAGCTTTAAAAATCTCATTTCCTCCAAATTCTTGTATTTAATGCCACCCAAGGGTCACGTATAGAGTGCATGTTAACTGATCATTTGCCAACCGATTTTTATCCTTCAGCATAAAAACAAGCTGCTTTTCACTACAACTGATATGAAAATGAGCTCCATTCTGATTGGGTATGTCGCTCCATTCAAATTACAGTCCAGTGTATCAAACATGCTACATTTACTTATTTTGCTTAAAAAGCTCTTTATGAAAGTGGGCAGGGCTAAACCAATGCAGTCTGAAAGTGAATGTATCACAAAAATTTTTAAACGGTGTCTGTAGTCTATATGGAACCGGAGAGTGGATGTCAGGCCTAGAAATGTTGACAGTACGTACATTCTTTTTTTTCAGAAAACAGACCAGCATACGGCTCACATCACCTATCTGCAACCAGAGAGCGGATAATGGGCTTCATAATGCTATCAATACACAGGTTTTTTAGATTTTTTCCCCCTCAGCATACAGGCTCTTCAAAATATCATTGTAAGTGTCAAATTCCATAATATTTTTTGCCCATATTGCCCACAGCAACTGCCCACATGTTTATAGGGTCTGAATAGGTGGATATTTGTAAACAGCCTGTAGATCTCCTTTTAAAACCCCCATCTTTGTGATGTCACAAAACCGGCAGATATATGTAACTGTTTAGTAACATCACAAAAATTAGTTCCTTCTATAGCTTGTACGGAACCAGAGAATGGATGACAGGCCAAAAATATTGCACATGTTTCAGGATACAGGCCCTTTAATTGTGGCTCAAAACAAAGCGTCAAGTGTCACGATATACTTTTGGCCATATTACCCACAGTAACTACCCAGAGTCTGTAAAGTTAATAATACAAACATTCTTTTAAAAAAGTGGGTTTTTCGGCACACCATTCCACTAAATAACATCATAAGCAACATATGGAACAAGTTTCATGACATATTTTTGCCGATACTGACCATGGTAATGGACCATATGTTTAGGATCTGAATAGGATGTCATTTTGAAATTCCCATCTTTGTGATGTCACAAGACACATTTAGATAATCGGAATAGGTGGATATATGTAATTAGGTTTTGTGACCTCACAAAAATCCAGGAGGACCCAGAGAACAGAAGATGGGCCTCGAAATACACGCATTACACACAGTAACTGAAGTCTGAATAGACTGTTTTGTGACATCATAAAACATGTTAACATCTCCTCAATATGTGGATGTATGTTGTGTGACATCACAAACGTGGATTTCAAAACAGGCTCCATTTAGACCCAGAGGGCAGACAACTGGCTTTGACGTGTTAATAATACATATTCTTTTTAAAACGTGGCTTTTCATCACATCTTTAGTTGTGCCACAAAATATCATTATAAGCATCATACACCAGGTTTCCTGATATATTTTTGCCAGTAATCCTCGCGTTAACTGACCTACAGTCCACTGACCACACGTTTAGGAATCTCTCTCACTCACACACACCGCACTAATTGTGTGTTAGTGGGACAATGAGACAACACTGCAAACAGCCTTGATCTGATCCCTGAATTCTGGCCATCTGGAGTGTGTTGGGGCCACATACTCACAAAAACACACTGATTAACACACACACACAAACACACAGCCATTGATGCCACGAGCCCCCCCAAAAAACGAGACCCCCCGCCCCTACCACTGTCGCCATTTTACCAACACACACGCAACTTTTAAAAACCTCACACACACGCACCACACATACGCGCACGACCCACAAAGAGGGAGTTAAAGTGAACTTACCGCGCGCTCGAGTCCAGCAGCAGTAAACAAACAAATAAACGCCACGGCCAGCGCGCGAGAAAGGGTGATAAATGAATGAGGGACAGAGTATGTGGTGTATACCTCTGTATGTGGTGTGAGTATAACTGTGTGTGTAAGGGAGAGAGTATGTGTGTTGGGTATCTCGGCCTCCTCCTCTCCTCCGCTCGTGTTTATTCCGCCTCACGCCGTGCTGAAGCAGTCTGGGTCACGTGCTCTGACGCGTCACCGCCGCCCCGCTGAGATCATGGAGCAGAAAGAGAGACCCCCTGACCGCCCCCCGAACGAACACCATGGACAACACACCCAAGCCCTCTCCTCCGCTTTTGACTTTACTCTGCTCTCCTCATCCACACCTAACATCCTCTACTCCGCCTCTCCACCCTGCACCCTTTTCTTTCCTTTTCTTAAAGGTTCTGTGTATTCCTTTCTTCAAGCCTGGCTGGCTGCACTAATAACCTGCAGTTTATACACAGCATCTCTAATTCAGTTTATTGTTATATTCTTTATTTACTGCATTGTTGTTTATTTTATTTTACTGTATTGCTTATTACTTATTTATATGATTGCTTTTAATTAATTTTATTTGTATTTTATTTGAATTAGTATTTTTTAACCTGCCATTCATTAACAGCACAGCATCTTTAATCCATTTGATTATATTATTATTTTATTGTATTTTTTATTTATTTTTTTATTACTTATTACTTATTATACTTGATTATTTTCAAAACTTTATAAACAAATATTATTAAAAGCTCTTTTTCATTCTTGAAGTTTTCGTGGCTGTATTGATAACCTGTCAGGAGAAAAAAAAACATATGTAATCATGTTTTATTGTATTATTGTTTGTTTTATTTCACCATTACTTTTTACTTATTTATGTATGTGATTACGTATATATTAAAAATGTATTTGTCTTTCATGCATAGAACATCATATTTAATTCATTTTAGTGCATAAATTTTTATTCATTGTGTTATTGCTGATCATTGTTGATCAACATTTTTCATCATTTATGTGTTTATTTTCAAATGATTATGACACTGTATTGCATTTTTGTATTACCTTTTTTTTACTATTATTTTCAAATCATCATAAATAAATATTATTCAAAACTCTTTTTCAAAATCGAAAAAAATGAAGGATGGTCTACTGGTTAGGGAGCTGCCTCTGTTGTCAGAAGGTTGTGGATTTGAATCCCAGGACTGCTAGTGACACCCCTGTGCCCACACACTGCTCCTCAGGCGCCCCCCGTTGGTGGCAGCCCTCTCTTGGAGAATGGTTTAAATGCAGAGGAAGAATTTGACACTGTTCCGTTATGATATATTGACTTTTTACAGTAGCTTAAAGTAAAGTGACCATTCTGTCATACATTAAGAGCATAAAATTCTTCCTCTGTATTCAACCCATTCATCAAGTGAAGCTGTAGGCACCCAGAAACACAGCAACAGATGAGCAGTGTACCGGGTCGGGGACCTCCTCAAGGGTACCTTGGAGGTGCCAGCAACAGTCATGGGATTCAAACCCATGACTTTTTGATCGCAGGGCAAAGGCCCGAACCACTAGGCTGCCACTGCTGCATTTTAAAAACTCCAATTATTGCGTCATAGCTGTAGACCAAAGACTTAAACAAGAGCCACAATATTGGAGATTTGTGTAAATTTGATATTTTTGGTCAGTCCATCAACACAGGATGCTGAAATTCAAGGAGGACATGACAGTTCGTACAGCAGTAGACCCCTTTAAAAAATGTGTTTTTTGTTTAATAAAACTTATATACATATATAAAATATACAATTTAACCCTTATGTTCAGTTCAAATTCATTGACATCCTTTATGCTTGAGATTCAACATATAAAAACTCCAGAAAGTGTTAAAATGGTTTATGTGTATCAGGTACTTTTTATTTCTTTGTTGACCATCTACGCTACCAGTTTTTGCACTCCACATGTTTTACACGTATCCAGTTATTTTATAAACTGCCGTTTTTATTCTTGTTTAACATTGGAAAGTTTTTGGGTGAACAACTATAAATGAAATATGTGCGAAAAGAAACAAGTTTCCTTTATAATCTGTAACATTGCAGGTCTGATACCCAATTAACTGGATGTGTGGTGATCAAGAGTAATGATAAACAAAAATATGACATCTGGCTCAATGGTAAACGTATTGTAAGTTAAATAATCAGAATGAATAAATGACTGAATTAATTTATTAATGATTTATTAAACAAACAAATATTCAAAGCAACTCTGAAGAATAATTAGAATTTACAGTGGATTTTTTTTCCGGGAAGGATTCAAACACATTAGTAAAATGGCAATACAATAATGTTCGTTGCAGCACTCACCCCTCTTTGATAGAGGGCGCTGTGACTGTTTACCTCACTTTTCTCGGATTAAGAACTACACTCTGATTGGACGGAGAGTGCAGACGTCGCAGTCCTCCGTTGGCCGTGCCGACGCATGCGCAGAGAGCCTGCAGGGCGCAGGGTTACTAATCAGAGCTTAAAAAGAAAAAGACGAAAAACAGAGACTCGGAGAGAAAAGAGGAATAACAGACCGATAGAACAGAGAGAGCGGGAGCAGGAGGACTGAGAGAATGAAGAACAGCACGAAGAGGAAAGAAGAAACAGCTCCGACCAACGGACTCAAACAGAGTGCCTGGAGTAAAGCACTGAACAGCAGAGCAGTGTGGGAGGACAAGGTGAGAGGGAGAGACAGTGACTGAGAATAGAGAGAGAGACTGGGAATATGCAGAGAGAGAGAGACACTGACACTGACAGAATACACAGAGAGAGAATGAGAATATACAGAAAGAGGGACACTGAAAATAAAGAGATAGACTCTGAGATATGTTATATATTTATATATATTTATATATATATATACACACATATGTGTGTGTATGTGTGTATATAGATAGAGAGAGAGACTAAGAATTCTGGCAGAGAGGATACACTGACAGAATACAGAGAGAGAGAGAGAGAGACTGACAGAGAATACAGAGAGAAACAGAGACTCTGAGTAAACAGACTGACAGAAAGTACAGAGAGACAGAAATAGAATACAGAAAGAGAGAGTCAGAAAATACAGAGAGAATATGAGAGACTAATTGACTGTAGGGGAAAGGGAAGAAACAGAAAAAAGAAAGGTAGTGTGACAGAATGTGAAAGAACAAAACATATAATGGACAGAATAGAGGGAAGAAAATGGCATATAGGAAAGAGTGAAGAGAAAGAAAGAAATGTAGGAACAAAGAGAATGAGGGGTGAGGGAGAAAAAATTTCAGAAAGAGAGAATGTAGGTGAAAAAGAATGAATAGCAAATATACAACAATTCCAAAAATATTGAATGTATTAAAATAAATTACATTCCAGAGAAATTAAAAAAGGTTAAAAACTATGGTATTAAAATATATTCCAATTAAACATTACAATTAGAAACAAACTACAGGGTGAAAATGTAATATAGTAGAATATCTCTGTGCCGTGAACTGCAGTGTGCTTGCTGTAAATAGACAGATGGCAGGTGAGAGAGGACCTTCTCAGATCACACAGAGAGGAACCATCAGCAACTTTTCAGATCACGCAGAGAGGAACCAC
>JBBPDE010000134.1:25543906-25563258 GCA_037974605.1 Nannopetersius ansorgii
TTTGCACATTGGCTGGTTTTGTGTGGTTTTTGACAGTAGTGCTTGATTTTGAGTAAAGTTAAAATAGTTTTGGGTCATATGTTTGGTTTTGCAACCAAACAAGTGGAAGGTTTTGTGAGTGTAGCTTAAATTTTGGAGTTTGTATTTAGTGTTTTGAGACAAAGAGATGAGATTTCAGGAAATGTGTTTTAGCATTTCAGAAAAACTGTAATACAAGAACATATTTGAAGTCATTTTGTAACTACATAATGTAACTAATGAAATTAAACTAATGTAACTAATGATCTACTTACTGTATAGCAAAATAACATCTGCAGATTTCAAAGGGTTAAAATCTGCTCCTCAAACACATCTGGCTTCGGAGCAGGCCTGGAGCCTCCCCATCTCTGCCATTTGTGGCTTTGCCTGGGAATGGACCTCAATGCAATTTCAGCAGTGTTTCATCATCCCAGGCCAAGCTGTTTGCTGCTAATCTGATAAAGTCCCATCTAACACACCCTTGTCTCCCCACAGGGCTCACTGAGTGGTCCATCTTTCGGCTGGATGAGTTTCACTTCTTTAAACCTGAGCAATATTAAACAAAACCCTGCCCACTGCAGCCACACAGGAAAAAAGAGAAAAGCTAGTGCTACTATGCTAGGCTAGCCGCCCTGACTCGCCTCATCTTTGTGTCAACAGCCGTTTAACCTGCTACGCTGGAACCTGATCCATCCCCTGGCCAGTACCTCGTTAGCCTCGAATGAGTTCAGACGGGCCAGGCCAGAGAGGTGTCTCAGGTTACCCTGCTAATGTTATTTAGCCGCTAACGCATGCAGCTGGCGGATGCTAGCGTGTCGGACAAATAGCCCTGGCCTTAATAGCCAGTGGTGATGGTGATGGTGGGTATGTGCGTGCGTGTGTGTAAGTAATGTGTTCTTTTTGTATGTGTGGTGGGGAGGCAGGGATAATATTTGTAGTTTACAGGATGCAATTTTCTTTAATATAAATGTTGTAATGCAATTTAGGGGCCGGCGAAGCGCCTGGGCCTGTGCGATTTTGCTGACGGCCTACTTTTGCCTCTGCATGGATGAGTGGCTCTCGGGGAGTGCATTATGCATCATTTTCACCCGTTTAAAGATTATATGTGTGGCGGAAAGGCATTACACAAACAAGGAAATATGTCTTTGATTAAAATATCTTTTATCTGTTTATTGATTAAAAGGCACAGTTTCATAAATAGAGTGCGTCTGACCCTCCTCCTGTGTCTAATGCTTTTGTTAAGAGTGTTTTCTTCATGCGTTTGTCTGCAAAGTAATGCATTTATTCCAGTGCGGATCTATTGGAATCTATTAGGCTTGAAACTCAAGGGGAAAGCGGGGCCTCTATAGTCTATTGTTCAGATGCATTCTGTCCTGCTTTAAATTGTTCCACACAATTTTAGACCCTGATTATCTGTGATGTAATTAATTACTAGACAAAGAGGAGATTTGTAGTCAACTTAAAGTTAACCTTTAGAATTCTGTGGGTATTGTTTCCTGTTTCTGCATTTCATTGTATTTAAAGCTTTAAATAATGTGTAATGTATAAATGCTTGACATGCTATTTTACACACAACCCAGTCAATAATTTCAATACAATTGAATACAATTAAACCAAATATTTAGACACAACTGACCCCCAAAAAATTCTGTTAGAAATGTCCTTTTTACCGCAATCAAAAATATTGAATTAAAAATATTCAGCTTGCCCACACATTTGTATTATAATAAGATATATTTAAGAATTCAACCGTATACAAGGAAGTCTAAACCAGTCTATCTGCACTGGTTTATAACAGTCAACAGTGCCGCCTCCACCCTCACACACCCCTTCCACCCATTCTCAGACTCCCACACACCCCTTCCACACACCCTCACATTCATACACACCCCTTCTACCCACCCCCACACTCACATGCACCTCTTCCACCCACCTCCACATATGTGTTTTTTTCTTGTTTTTACCATCAGAACTGAACATGCAGTAAGTTATTTGCATTTTTAAATGACAACATTTTAAAATTTACATCATTTCAAAAGTTCCAGACATCATAAAGTTTGGCCTCTCTGGCCTCTCTCAGGCATATGATGCACCCTGTCACACTACAAACACTGTTCAGGAACTTTCCAAGGAACAAGTTCGACTCCAGATTCCCCAGAGCTTCTCTGGGATGTGCTGGATGATCTATTCTGATCCATAGAAGCCAAACCGTACAGCTCACAGGACTTCTGCTCTCTGCACAGGTTCTGCTCTTGTCCAGGCTGTTTAGGAGGCACCAGGGGGATCAACAACATTAGGCAGGTGGATATATATACAGTCATGGCCAAAATTATTGGCACCCTGTGACAGTTTAGGGGGTCATGTGGGGGGACGGCCGATAGAGGTCGTCCCCATATTGGTTATTGGTGGCGGGTTTAAGGTAATGTGAATCACCTGTGTGTGTTTTAAGTTTGAGCACATGTGTTGGGTAATTGGTGGGACTACTCTGGGGTTAAGGTATTTAAGTTCAGTTTGGGTTGACCTGGGTTGTCGGTTAACCAAGACACAAGCTCGGGTTATTGGTTTATGTTAATGTCTGTAAATAAAGTTTACTCTGTAACATGGAAACCACCCTGCGTGCCGGCTCTTACTTGGGAGAGAGTCGGCGACGTCACACACGCCTGGAATTTCTGTTGCAATTACAAATTTGGTATACAAATGTTTATTTCCTTTATGTGCATTGGAAAACTCAAAAAATGGGCCGAACACCTTTTATAAAATTGTGAGTAAATTTAATTTCAAGCATATGATTTAAACTTAAATGTGCCAAGAAAACATGCCAAATAAAAACATGCCAGCTGGAGCAGTGTCAGTCTCGCCAGCATCCCCGTAAACTAGCAACCACAAATTGCGTCAAATGTGACTTTTCTCAGCTTTTTTTAGTGTTGATCTAATGCACATAAAGGAACTAAACATGTGTGTACCAAAACATTTGTAATTGCAATAGCCTTCTGGGAGAAATGGTGCATTTTCTGGAAAAATTCCAGGGGTTCCGATCATTTTGGCCATGGCTGTACAGTAGAAAACACTAGGGCATGAAAGGGACAATGACATGGAAACTAGTTAAAGGTTGTGAATACCCTAATCACTCCACAATCCACATGGTTTATAAACAGAAATTAAAATGCAAAATGAGCCCAACTTGATTCTAGTGTTTTTATGATAAAAAAAAGAAACCAGTGTACAGTTTACATATACTGATCTACACTATATGTCACTATTTAGCCCCACCCACTGAAGTTACAAGGAGTTTTTCAGCTTGGACTTCCTTTTGAACGCAAGGAAGCCAATCAGAACAGAAATCATTAAAGGCACAGTATCAGAAACAGACCATTTAATTCTGAGGGAACTAAATTAGCTTCTAACAATGAGTGATGAATGTACTTAAAACAACACAAATGTCATACGTGGAGAAAAATTAATATAATACCTTTAATCTTATTACATTCCTGCAACAATCTGACATTTGCTGAGGCAATTTTGCAGGGTGTACATTTTTTATCCATATCCCAGGCTGCTAGTTTTGTCACTAATGGAAAGGTTATATGGATACAAGGATAATAGTGTTGAAAACACCTCTTCTCTGGAAAGAAGGATTTTTGCCTCTAAAGGGACTTAAAATGAACAGCAGCTGTTTCTGCTGCATTTTAATATGATTTTCTGAAGAACTTGCAATGGTGAGACCTGCAGTGCTGCTAAAAGAGAATGAGCGAGAGCCAGAGAGAGGGAATAAAAGAGAAGGAAAGAAAAAGAGAGCGAGAGAAAGAGATAAAGGGATGTGTGCATTGTCTGATGAAGAGAGATGAAGCTGAGTGAGAACAGATGGAGGTTTGCTCTTTAATTAACCCAGCGGAATCAGGCCCTCGGCCCGTGAATAACACCCAACACCGTGCAGCCCAGCAGGGGAGAACCAAAGGGACTTTACCCCCCAAAGCTACTGCCCCAACATCAGCCCCCATCACCCCCCCACCCCCAATCCACCGGCACACGCCGTTTTATTTCTCATTAGTACCAGACAAAACTGCTGGGGGATGAAATTTGCTAACAGGAATTAAAAGTGCATTAACACATTGGAGAGACTCGTTTCTGCTAATAGTTTTATTAGTGCTTTGACCTTTCCGTTCATTAGAGGAGTTGATAGGAGTGAGGCAGAGCGAGAGACATCGGTTAAAACACAGGGCTAAAGACAGGCCAGGCAGTGGCTAAGTTAAAAGATGAGCTGGAGTTTGTGACCTTTGCCATATATATCTTTATTGTACATTAACAAATACTGACCTTGTTCCTTCACTGACTGGCCGCTTTATTAGAAACCCCTTTGTGTGAAGCACTCTTCATAGTTTCAGTGTGAATGGGTGCAGCTAAAGATTGGTGGCTTAATAGGAGGAAAAATATGTTTTTCATGACAGTACAAGACATTTTGAAAAATACATAATATTCACATGCTTTTCAAACAATTTAATTAAAGTGAAGAATTGATTATATATGATATTAACCCTGAAGATTCATATTGTTTCTGTATTTTACATAACTAACACATCCAAAGTAGTAAAACTGTAAAAGTAATCTATAGCAAAAAAGATGCACAGCATTTGCAAGTACTTATAAAGTGTTTTAGTGCAAGAGAGTGTAGTGTGTTCTAGGCTTGTCATGATACTGAAATTTCAAACTCGATACCGATACTAAGGATACTCAATACTATTTCGATACCACAGGGGGAGAAAATTTTAACAAATAGTTGAAAGTGTGATTATGGGACTGTCATGCCGGTTTTCTGCATAGGAGAGCTTTGGACCAGCCTCGTTTGATAGGTCTCGGGGAGCTGAGGATCCCTGTAAAATTTCGTTGTGCTAGGTTTCTCCCCGGCCGAGCTACGGGGCAAAATGCTCCATTTTAGTTGGCTCAGAACTTGGCAGTGCATTTAAAGGTGCACAACGCCTTTTTTCCCCGTAGAGAACAATGGGGGAAGGTTTTTGGGCGAATAACTCCTGATCCCCCTGGGCTAGAGGGGGCAAATGAGAGATCATTGGAAAGGTGTCATGGAGATCTAACCGCAGGTCAAATTTGGCTGAGTGCTTCCCCCGCAGAGCGACACGGCTCGGAAAGTCCTTGCTCATAGGACTGACGCACCAGTTCCGCGGCGAGGAGAGCTTCACCACAGCCCATGTTCCATAGGACTAGGGGAGCAGAGGGTCCATTTAAAATTTTGCAGTGCTAGGTTGTTCCCCGGCTGAGCTTTGGGGCAATGGGCTCAGTGACAGTGGGCTCAGGACTCAGGACAGGGTCCAGGTAGCTGGGGGAGGGTCTGCCCCCTGCAATGCCTCTTGAAAATTGTTGTAAACAGCTGCCGATTTCCATGAACCAGCAGATGCAAAACTGGGCTTAAAGTATCAAAACCATTGCTAATTAGCATTAAAGTAGTTCCTCAGGTTCTTCAGTTCATTGTCAAGGTTCTGGGGGTCATGTGGGTGGACGGCCACTAGAGGTCGTCCTAATTTGGGTTATTGATGGTGGGTTTATGTTTAATGTGATTCACCTGTGTTTAGATTAAGGGGTTACACTTGTGCTATATGATTGGTGGGATTGCGTTGGAAGTGACGTATTTAAGTTCTGTTTAAGGAGATCAGTGTTGTCGGCCTACTGATATGCAAGGCCTGTAGTATGCTTCTCTGTGTTCCTTTGTTTAAAAAGATTTTTGTTTGCTTCTAAAAATAAAAGCTGAAATGCATCATGGAAGCCTGCCTGTCTGCCTGCTCTATTTGGGAAGGAGTACCCAGACGTAACAATTATGAGGTTAAAGACTGAAGATGATCATGAATGAGAGGTTTATAATAAATAAATCACACCCTCCCCTGTCGACAAACTGCACTTTTCAAAGCAAACTGATTTCAGTGGCGCCCTCTAGTGGTTTTATTCATATGTGCACCCCCTGCTAAGAGAAGAGGCAGAGTATGGATTGTTCAATTCAAAAGTTTATTTTTTATTTTCCCTCTCTGTCCAGGTTCTAGTGGAAAAGCCGAACCGTGAGCTCCACAGCAATTTGCTTTCCCCTGTTGTATGTAATTAGTACCTATAAGAAATGAAATAACATTGACGGAGGGATCGATGAGCCTGATCTATTGCGAAATTAATCCGGCTATCGACGCAACATGGAAACCGTACAATTAAGAGAACGAGAAAAGCAGGAAAGTGAGTTAACGGGGCGAGCGGGCGAGGAGGAGAATGAGCTTTATCTCCCCGCTTCAGTGCAGAGAAATCCTATGAAGACCTTAATTAATTCATACATTGTTAATGAACGACGGGCTGCGGTGGCTGGGATTATGCAAGAGGAGAGAAAAACACAATTAGAGATATCAGCCTAATGATTTTTTTACACGTTGGTGACCAGCATGTATTTACTGGCAATTTAAATTGTGCTAAAGCATATGTTTGTCCCTGTGTGTGCATGTGTGTGTGTTTCTCTGTGTGTATTTGTGGATGCAAAGTGTAACCATATATGAGCCAGTTTGTCCCAGGAGGAGCAGAAAAGACTCAAGTGAACCAAAGACTGCATCCTCAATTCGTAGTTTTTTTCTCCTGGAAAGTGCAGATTAACATTTGATCTAAACATCCAATCCAGGTCACATTAGTGTGTGTGAGCGGAATGGAGGAGATTTTTTTAAATGGATAGTGAGTTACTGTGGTATGTACTGTTCTGTTTAGACCACAAAAAACAACCCACAATATCAGCATCCATAAAACTATAATTACATCACATTTCTACATAGTCACCTTCCTTTGTGATATTCCTAGCGACACATACTCACATACACCCAATCTCTATTCTTCCAGCCTTCACCGTTCCAATGAAAATAAAAGTGTGGAAACTTTTTGAAGAACCCTTGTAAGTGCAATACCACTACTATTACTACTACTAGGTTTTATTATAGACATAACAACAATAAGACATAATAAAAACAGGATGAATTAATAGTCAGCTTCATAATTATTGGCACTGTTAAATTTAATCTACTGAAAAAACATCATTAGGGTGTGGTCTGCCACCACCCTAGATTTTCTAGTTTCTTTACCCATTTCAAAGGGCTCCCGTAGTAACAACAGAGTCTTTTCTAGTCCAGTTGCTTACAAACACAAATTAAATGTCAACCTTTTTACAACCACTATTTTTTACATTTTATTTTGACCTAGACCTCTCAAATTTAAACTCAATGTAAATGTAATTAATTGCATTTATGCAATCTGCATGTTTTTTTCCCACTTTTTTAACAAAAATGTAAAAAAATAAAAAGGTAAAAAGTCTATTTTGGTGAAGAAAAGAAAATAAGCAGAATAACGTGCATAGCAGTAGAGTGGAAATGAAAAATTACAAGGAGTGGAAGGAGAAGAAAAAGAAGGAGAAGAAGAAGAAAACTGAGAAAAAGAAGAAAATGGACAAAAACAAGAAGATGGTGACATGGCTGTACTGGGACAAAAAATTGGCTTGAGCATTTTGAGCCTAGGTCCAGCGGTGGGTTTGGTACGCGATCCAGACTGGGGCCCCTCTCGCTGTCGTTTTTTGGGGGAGTGCAGACAGGATTCCGTGCTGACCTAAAATTACCTGGCCGGCCCAGAGAAGGAGAAGAAAAAGAAGCAAAAGAAGTAGAAGAAGAAGATGGATAGGAAAAAGAAAAAGAGGAGAAGAAGATGGAACAGAAGAAGAATAATATAACGGAAAGATATAATAAGGATGATTATCAAAAGAAGAAAGAGAGGTAGGGGAAGAAGAGGAAAAGAAGTAAGAGAAGAGGAAGAGAACAAGAACAACAACAAATATAAGAAAAGAGAGAAATTAATGAGAAGAAGAGAAGAAGAATATGAAAAAAAGAAAAAGAAAGAGAAGATGAGGGGAAGAAGATAAAGGAGAAGAAAAAGAAAGAGAAGAACAGAAAGGAAACGTAGATAAAGGAGAATAAGCAATGAAGAAGAAGGAGGAGAAGATAAAGGAGAAGAAGAGGAAGAAAGAGGAGGAGAAGAAGAAAAAGATATCGGAGTAGAAAAAGGGAGAAGAAAACGAAGAAGAAGCAAGAGCAGAAAAAGAAGGATTGCCTTTCAGGAGTTATGAGCCTCTAAATCACGGCCAGGAAATCTCAAGGTTCCTCAAGAGTGCTGCACAAGGAGTCTTCAGGCCGGCAGAAATATTGTTTATGGTTTAAAAGCGTCGGACGATGGATTTACAAAAGAAACATTCATCATGGCGGCCAAACAGAACCAAACATTCCTGAGATAAATACTCGTGCTATAGGTATACTTGTCACCTGGACAGCGCAATAACAAGTGAATCGGGGGGGCGATACGTCACTGTGGTGACGGTTGGCAGGCCAGACTGGGCAGCGGCTGAGTTGCAGAGCCTCCACCCGACCGGCTGAGAGGAGCTCAAGACTGTAAAGCATTAAAGCACATCACTGAACACACCATCAGCTGCTGCTTAATGGCCCCACCATCCTCTTTACCCCCTCTCTCTCTCTCTCTCTCTCTCTCTCTCTCTCTCTCTCTCTCTCTCTCTCTCTCTCTCACAAAAAAACCCTTTTTCTCTTCTCCAGTATGATTTAATGCACTCTTTTGTTAAACGCTGTGTCCTTTTAGGCCCCACTATTTCTCACTCAGCTGATAAAATGCTTTAAACACCCTTCAATAACCCTATAACTTTGCAATAACATTAATAATACATGCAATGATAATAAAACTACTGGTTTATTCACTGTTCCAGCTGGAGTACAGTGGAGCTCATGTGTATTCAGTTTTATTGAGCTTTTATATGTGCAATTGCATGATTATTGCAATGTAAATACAGGTAAATACAAAGTTTAAAATGGTGTTTTAAACATTTATTAGATTACGCTACTGGTCAGAATGTAACTATATGATAACACATGCAATAATAATGTAACCTCTGGTGATTTCACCATTACAACTGGAATACAGTAGTACACTTCATCCATATTAACACACATGTATTACAAAATAAGCTGCACTGCTATAATCCTTCTGTAACAATGATTACTCCAGTAGTTACCTTGCTGTTGCATGCATAAGTAATGAGTTATTAGATAGTTATTAGAAAGTGGGACTATATTCTCTAAGGATTTAAGTAAATGTAGTTGAATATTGGTAATCATACATCTCCTGTAGTCTAAAACAGTAATGTCTTTTGGTTATAATTTGATACCCTCATGTTAAATGTTGTGTCTGTTTAGGCATGGCTGATATAAGGATTTAAACAGCTAGTGATGAGGCTGTATCTTTGAAATAACACATTAATAAAACACACAACAATTTAACTACTGGTGTATTCCCTCGTGTAATTACATATGTATTTCACGTAATGATCTGTACCACTGTAATACACCAATAGTTACATCATTGTGGAATGCATTTTAGTTATTAAATGTTTTTAGTTATTATAATAGCAATGCAACTTCTAGTGCAGCTGGAGTACAGCAGTGTTCATGTAATTAAACATGAATTACAATATAATTACATTGTAATAACCTGTAGTACTGTAATCCATCTGTAACACTACACCAGTGGTTGCCTTGTTATTGCATGCATTATTAATATGTTATTATATAGTTATTATAAAGTGAGATTCTAATTTCTTAGATTAATCATGGTAATCATACCTCACCGTAATCTGTCTGGCTGCTCACCTTGTTGGATGGGGTGCTAAAAACAGAAATGCTGTTGGTTTATAATTTAATGCATACTTTTCTTAAACACTGAGTCTGTTTTTTACTTGGCTGATAAGATGTTTTAAAGGCTGTGAGCCTTAGACCCCACCGTTCATATCAGGTTAGTACATTTTAAGGCTAATATTTCTGAATGCCATATTGTATAGCCTCACAATGCATTATTTCTTTTTGTCGCAAGGCCCCGACCACCCCACATCCCAAACATGCACCACAAGGCAGTGCACATTTCTCTCAGAAGCAAGTAGCACAACACAATTAACAGTATTGATCGGCCGGTCGCTCTGTTACAGCACGTCAGAGGAAAACATTTGGTGCCTTACAGGGAAAATAACGGGCCTCAGGTCAATGATCACTGCCTCCAGATCCAGATTCGAGTTGCATTTAATTGTGCTGGCAGGAGAACTCCTTAAAAAGGTTTCGTCTGACTCCCGGAGAGTTTTCTGCAGGCATAAAGTCGATAATTATATTTTACCCATCATTGTTTTAAAGATCTGCAGGACCATTTAGAGTGATATTCCTTGCTCTTTTCAGTAACAGCTTTTTGCTCTCAGGGCTTTTACTCCACTCTATTGTTCAGGTGCCCATTTTGTTTCCGGGCTTGACTGAGGAGCTCATAACATCAATAGAATGAGCAATGATTTAGCGACAGTACAGAGTGAAATGAGCCTGGTACAAACTTCCCACTGGATGCTATAATTCACTAAACCAGAACTAGATCAGATCTGTGAGTGTGGAAAAAGTCTCGATAATAACTATGTAGTAACTTTGTTATAACTTTACAATAATTAAAACAACAGTAATTACACATTGCAAGTGTATTGAAATGTAACTACTTGTAATTATAAACTTGATACATGTGTACTGCTGTAATCCATCTAACAATGAAAGTACCAGAATCTACACTGTAACCTACACAGTTACATTGTTGGAGTGGAGTGGGTTGTTACTGTGGTTGGCAGGACTCCACTTCTGGTTATGTGTATACATTTTATTTACCTTATTTTAATGTTTTTTTTCTTTGAGAGAGAGAGAGCGATGAAGAGAGCTGATCTCTACTCTTTCACTAAAGTCATCCGCCCTTGAGTCTGCACATCTGATGCTGAGTAATGTCTTTATATATTATATAGTACATATGTATCTTTAAACAATTTCCTCCGGGATAAATAAAGTTTTCCGATTCTGATTCTGATTCTAATTAAAAGACTTATTTTCCATTCCACTATAAAGTTCTGCAATTGAAGAATCTTATAGGAAAGTACCCTACCGTATACTCTAAAGCCCTCTTTTAGAGCATTTCAGACCCTCTATGCTGTTTTTGTAATTGTTTTTTGAGTCTGATTGACCGGTGATTACTTTGTTAATGGG
Organism: Nannopetersius ansorgii; assembly: GCA_037974605.1. Taxonomy (NCBI): domain Eukaryota; kingdom Metazoa; phylum Chordata; class Actinopteri; order Characiformes; family Alestidae; genus Nannopetersius; species Nannopetersius ansorgii. Next base: position 25,555,054 of record JBBPDE010000134.1, read on the forward strand.
TTTTAATGGCAGGAGTTCGATCTCCCACTGATCCACTCTGAGAGCGCTTGTCTTCTAGGCAGCCAAGAGATTAGAACACAGCACTGAGTGCATATTGATAACTGGGAATGTGATTAATGGCCGTTTAGCTAAGCGGCTATAGTGTGAGCTTCCAGCTGTGGAACACCTGTGTTTTATAGACCACCTTCTGATGTGACGAAACGGAAGAGAGCAGAAGAAGGATGGATACTGAAGAGGTGGGGACATGGTTTTTCATTTATTTTGCTTTGGGTAATTAAAGTAAAATGTTGCTTTTTCATGCCCACAGTCAAACTATGGGTTGATTTAAGTTGGTTAGAAATAACAAAGTATTCGTAGTTATTCTTATGGTGCAATCTGATTGGTTAAGAAGCATCCTGTCCACTCTGTAATTTGTGACATTTCTATTTTAAAATCTTTTTTTATATCTTATCCAAACCATCTACCACACTGTTTTAGGTCACTAGCATTGCTATTAACTTGGTAATTTACAGTCAACAGTCAACATCAACAGCCTCATTAACTGTCAACATCAACAACCTCATTAATTCAAACCATTTTTGGCTATTTAATATATAGAATAAACCAAAAGAAAATGGTTATCAGAGCAGTCACACTTAACACATACATTTTTTCATTTTAAAAAATTGGGTAAATAATTTTTTGGTGCATACAGATACAAAAATACAAAATAAATATATATACAAATAACAAAATAACTAAATAACACGATGTCTATGGCAAGAACCCTGTGCACGACAGCCAAAGTATTGGGGACCATATGCGCAGTTAGTTGAAGTCGCTCTCCATGTATACGGCGGGCCAGCCGAGCATCTCCAGGCATGGTGGGCACACAGGCCCGCGTCCTCGAACAGATCCACCAAGCAAAGCTTCGCTGGCTTCCTGCAGGGCCATGATGGTGGAGCTCTGGAAGAGGAGGTTGGTCCTGAAATCCCAAGCTATCTCATGCACCAGGCACTGGAAGGGCGGCTTGCAAGTCAGCAGCTCTGTTGATTTTTGGTAACGGCGGATCTCTCATGGAAGCACGGTGCCGGGCCCATAACGGTGAGGTTTATTCATGCCACCGGTTGATGGAGCGCTCTTGCAAGGCGCCTTCGTGGCCAGCGGCTTTCTGGGAGCCTTCCCAATGGTGGATAAAAGGTGATAAAATGGTAAATAGGTGATAAAAGGTGCTGAGATGTTTCCTGGCATGGAATCCCACAATCTGTAATAATTAACTGATATGATGGGCTCCTACGCAAATAAAAACCACTATGAAATACCACTTAATAAGACTAAAATCTCTGAGAAAATATTACAAAAAATGACACTTCTCAAAGGACGATTTGGCTGCTTACAGTCCTTTCTTTGTCTCATCAGAAATAAATAATGGGGCTTTAATTTGTTTTTTTTTTAATACCGAGGTGTATCCAAACTTTTGACAGTGAGTGTATGAATGTAGGGAGAGCGATGAGAAGAGAGAGAGAGAGAGAGGAGAGGAGATGCTGAGAGCCGGCAGGCGTCGGAGGCGGGACGCCAGTGGGCAGATGTGTGTGTGATGGATGGCTTGGCCAGGCAAGGCCGTGGATAAGAGTGCAAACAAACTGGGTAATAAATGAAGGGGCCCAAGCGGCTGCGATGGGGCGCCGGCTCCTCGGCCCGTGATACATGCCAAGGGGAGCCGCTGGCAATTTGTAATGGAGAAATGAGGGAGCTGTCAGAGAAATGAAGAGACAACGTTCTGGGGAAGGTGGGGAAGGAAGGGCTGGCCGGGCCACTGCACACCAGGGGGTTGATAAGGGCTGCATGGGGCGCTAATTCAGCCCATAATGAGGGCAGAGGAGACACGCTTTCCCGCCACAATAAAAAAGCACATATGCAGTCCATAGAGAGGTGCTGAGTTCGACCACACATGCTAGCACTAGTACATGACAACCAATCTCTAGCAAGTCCTCCATTCAAACTTATTAGCAAAAGATGCTAATATTATCTCACGCAAATGGTTTTGCAATAAAAATGTAGACATATTCTCCCTCACCTGTAAGTGAAGAAAAAAAATGATACATGACAAATTTCAGATGTTGTTCAGGCTCATTTATAAGACGACCGAGTTTCCTTTTATATCTCATAGTTTCTCTGAATATTTGATTATTTGAGATGAATTGAGATCAAATAAAAGAGCATTTTAAGATCTTAAACTGGGATCTGGACTGAGATTAGAGAACAGTTCTTTCTCAGGAGCTGAATTTAGAAAGTGTGAGAAAATGGTCCAAATCTCATATTGATGTTAAACTGAGCTCAGTTATGTCCAGGAGAAACAAACAAAGATTTTCTCTGACTGTAGTGGACCTGAAATTTTAGTCTGAACCTAAAAACACCGTGAGAGTTTTCTGCCTCAGTAAAGCCCAACCCTGGATCAAACCCAATAGAGGGATTTCCGATCCTGTGCCCAAACCTTAGTGACAGTGATTATCAGAAACTGACCCAAACCAGTCTAGTCCATTGTCAGTGAAAACACCAAATCAAATTTGATATTTTCCAATAATTGTCCCGATTACATTACTGCACATTAAAATTACAATCTGCAGAAACATCATGGAATAAAAGGAACAACAATGACAATAATAAGCATTGTCATGACAACAGCAAAACAAACAACCATAAAAGAAACATGAACAATAATAACAATAACAATAATAGCAACAACAAAACAACAATAATAACTACCAGACAACAAAAATAAAATTATCAACAATAAAAACTAACAACAATAACAAAACAAAAACAACAACAACAGCAACAATAATAATAAGCAACATCCTCTCAAAAGATTAAGTGCTGGACAAATATTTCTGGTTCTAACAGCAGGCCTGACTTTAGTCCAACATTTTGACAATTTTTTACAGATATCAGTGAAGTCAGGAATCATTTCAGCATATCTGAGCTCAGACGAAGATCTGGTAGGACCTGCTAGAAGGAGCTGATGGAAGGAACATTTAGAAGAGCATGCTGATGTGGCTCAGAGATCAGCGAAACAAGGAAGTGAGATGCAGCGAAACAAGGAAAGGATGCTGTTTTTTAGGGGAATAAAATTATCAAACGATGAATATATTCATGTATGAGGATCTGCTTTCCATAATGTTCTGCTGCAAAACTTCACACCCACAAAGCTCAAACCAACACTTGACTTTTTCCTAAACAAAGAATCCTGCTTGGTGCAAACCAAGGGACTCTGCGCCTCTCCTGTCACTGTAAATGCTTATGCCAGGACAGCTGTGCTGCTAATTTATTAGCTGGATGACCCAGCACGTTTGCCCTGTGAACTTAAAAGCTCCGTTCTTCCACTGGTGTTTTCAGGAGAGCAGACTCATTAGTTAGCCTGTTCACACATTTGCTGAGAACACACCGCACCCACATCTCAGGCTTCCGCGCCTGATCGTTTTCCCAGTTGACGCTAAAGCTGACACTTACGCTAGCAGGGTTTGGGACAAGGACAAGAAGCAAACCATTTACTTAATACAGAACAGAAGGAAAGTCCAAATTAAAAAAAAAAAAAGTCCATGTCTATATTGTTTTTCAGAATGGAAATGACAAAATGCAAGATGCAGTCATAAAGGATTGCTCAGATATTTTAATATAAATAGTTCATGTGTGCTTAGTTTGTTGTGTGGATGTTGCAAATGCTCATATGTTAACATGAAAAGATACATTCTATTCTGTATGTAAAAGACAGAGGGAAAGACTATATCTCGTTTACTTTTTACATGAATACCTCCATATATCCGTATACAGTAAAGAACTGTTTAGGTTATGCTTTGAAATAAAAGCCCCTTATGTTGTTCTGATACTAAGATGATGGTAGCTCAGTGGGTAGGATGCTGCCTCTGGACCAAGAGGTCACACGTTCGAATCCAACCTCCAGCACCACTGGGTCCTTAACCCCAAGTTGCTCCAGGGAGACTGTCCCCTGTAGTTAGGGAATGGAAGTCGCTTTGGATAAAAGCGTCTGATAAATGCCATAAATGTAAATGTAAATGTAATGCCAAAAGATCATCTGGAGAAATGAAAGTAATCAAGAGGGTTGAGTTGATTGGCATACAAACAACTAATTATTAACAAAACATTATTAAATTAATTGTGTCTTATTAAAGTGAATTAATAATTCTGGACTTTTTACAAAATACAATTTAATTTAAATGTGTGGAAAATAAATTTTTTTAAAGTAAAAATGTAACTGTAACTGTGAAGTGTGGTGTTTGATCGGCCCACCAATGTTTGATTGGCCCCTCTAATGTACTCTGAAAATATGTTTATTAACAATATAATTGTTATTATTAAATAAACAACCATAATAATTGTAACAATGATAATGTTTATCGCTGTTGTCCATTTGTATTTGTTTAATTATTTTTAATAACAAAATATTTTTATTGATATTATAGAATGTTAAACTGATGTAAAACAAACTGTCCTACCTTCTTTATTTGTACATTGCTTTGTCCTTATGACAAAACAAACTCTTCACTTTGCCTCTTGAGTATTTGGCTGCCCCTGCTTTAAAGCCCTTCTCTCATTTTTTTTTTTTCAGGCTGTGAGAGGCAGCAGCTATCTGCTTTTCCTCCAGCGCAGAGCAGATGATTCACTGCGGCCAAAGTGTTGAAGTCACACACACTGTGAGCTCATTCATGTCAGTATAAATCTCAGCCTGGTCTCAGTCAAGGCCGTTTTATAACTAGCTTCTCTTTGACTCACCTCATGCTCGGTGTTTGTCCTGTCAGCCAGCAGTGAGGAAGAGCCGCTGGTCAGCATGGCTATTCTTCAAACAAACATTCTACCCCAGACTGGTTTAAAAAGACCGTCTTAAAAAAATTCTGACACCAGTTGTGATTGAGCATCCTGTTAGTACACATCTCTTACAGATGCGCTCATTACAAAGCACTTATTTGTTTACACTCTTTAATAAAAGGGTTCCAGAGGGAGCATGGGGGCACAGAAGAAACATAAAGCCAATAAACCACAAAGAAGTGGCTCTCTAATTGGCTGGACAAAAATGAGAACTGCCTATGGATCCTGGAGAACAACCGACCTAAGAGTTATTAAAACAATAATTTCTTCACATGAGGGTCTGAAGAACATATAGTATTGTGGAAAAGCTTTGAGTCACCTTTGAGTCACCTTGCAAAAATACTCCTTTATGCCTGCAAACTGTCTTTGACATATTGTGTTGATTTAATGAAAGAAACAGGAACAAATCGTTTCCTGAGACAGGCTGCAAAGTGCCTAAAGGTGCCTGAATAAAGGTATTCCCACTACTCAGAATTCAGCACCACCACTATACTGATCACCGCCTGATCATCTGGAATCATCTGCACCTGTTTCTTTCCTGGTTCAGGACTTAAGTTAGATGTGCTTTATTACGTTTGAATGAAAACATTCCTCTGAAACTGGTCAGGGGCTGAAAAATCCTTCCAGGGACTTTTTGAAAATCCTTCAGGAATCTCAGAGAACTGCTATATATATATATATGCATAATTGTTCATCAATGGGACAAAATCCTTCTTTCTGCTACAGACATTGATTATCAATGCAGAAAAAATCATTACAGTGGATTGTATTAATCATTTAACAGCCCTAATAATATTACAGCATGTTTTTTTTTTTATCTGTGGCCATGATAGTGATGTCTGAGGGGTAGCTAAAGTGCATAGCACTATACGCTATATTCATATATATGTATATATATATATATGTGAAATAAACACTGACAATATATATATTACATTATGCTTTGCTATTTGTGGCGGTGACGGTGACCTCCAAGGGCTCTTCTAAATGTTTTTGGTGGCCAGAATTCGGCCAGTAGGATAAGGATGCACAAGGACGTTTTTGGGTTTTTCTCTTTTTTCTCCTTCAGGCTAAATCTGGAGGTGTAATTCTTCACCTGTGAGGAGACAGGGGGCTAGAGCCACCCAGATACAGGCGGTTGGGTCCAGCTCACTCTGTGTGACTGTGGTGTTGCTGCTATGGCCGGTGTCATTTCCTGCCCGCAAAGCTGAAGTAGGATGGTGGAGGTGGGTGCAGGGTGAGGGGCGGGGCGGGGCGGGGGGGTGGTGTGGGGGTGGTGCAGGGTGGGAAAGAAAAATTGGGGCTTGCACCTGCAGCGGCGTAATTAATGCCATTGCCACCGTCCCAAAATAAATCAGCACCTCAACGAGACTTTTCTGTTTAGGGTCAAAATCTCTTCCTCTCGTCTCTGAATTAATCACCCCCCCCCAAATGCCTCGCCAGTTTGCTGAGGAGGGCTGTCGAGGCGGAAGGCAGTAGGAGGAGAAAAAAAAAGGCTGCTCATGCATTTCTCCGTCCGCTCGTAAAAATAAACAACAAACAGCGCACGTCAGAATGTGGAGCACAGTATAATTAGCTATTCCGCCCCTACTCGCTGGGAAAAAAGACAGAACAAGAAAACAAATCCACGTTGATTAATAGGCAAACCTTTAGCATACATTTGTCATGCTGGAAATGACGGTGAGCGCGTGTGGGAAAGGTCAGGGGTCGCCTTTGGGATGGGCCTGTAGGTGTGGGGATGTGGACTTCTGCTTGGGGTGTTTCTCCAGATCCACTTTTAGCAGCTTTGCTGTTACTCATTGTTTTTTTTTTCTGCGGGGAATGTTCCGGCATTCTGCACTTCTTATGCTGATGAAATGGAGATAAAATTATGTTTATTTGCACAAGTTTGTAATAATACAGCTGTTTTGTTGCAGATATGGGTGGTAATAAGCTGGCCCAGTGCAACTACACACGTTTTAGATATCCAAAAGGGGGAATATGTCAGGGGGAATGATGAACAGAGCTCCAACCACCCAAACTGTTCACATTTTTGTATGTATCTAAAACCATCTGCAGGTTCTAAATGAGGGCCACTACCTTAAAGAACCCTTCAGTCCATGCTTCCTAAAAGAGTTGTGCGTGTGAAGTACGTTGGAGAACATCCAATTAATATAAATCCAGCAAGAGCCCTCAACTTTTGTGTGAAGGTCCTTTTATTCTATGTCCTTTAGAGTCAGAATCAGAAAACTCAGTTATCCTTTTTTTTTCTACAGAACTGCCCAAATATCCCATTGTGGCACCTTTCAAAAAAGTGTACAGTACCTCCAGGTAGTGCTGAAGACAGATATAAGCTTAAACATGCTCTTTAAGGAACCAAAGTCTTTCTAGCCTGCTTCCATTTAGTGTAAACATTTCTCGGCTTGCATGTACTGTACAGGAACCTATAGAAGCAGAAAAAGTATAGAAGAAGTTTTATTGCTGTTTATTCAGGCTTTGGTGCTGTAACAATGCCGGCTGTCACAATGAGAGTACAAAACAGTGGGCCAGAACTTCAGTGATGAATACATTTTGAATAAGAATCTTTAAGGAATCAGTTTCTTTAAGGAATCAAAAGTGGTTCCTCTACAGCACCACTCCAATGAGCGCTTTCAGGCATCTTTATTCTTCAGAAAGCTGCAGTGAGGGTTAAAAAACGGAATAATCTAAGCAGATCCGTGGTGTGGTGTAGAACCTTGGTGTGGTGTAGTATTTCATGTAGACTCAGAAATCAAACTTTTTGAAAAATATAAACTTTACAATGTTTGGAATAAGTGCCAGCTAAAATAATACCTTTAAAATCATAAAGGTTTATGTCAATAGTCATAAAAGGTTAATGTAGGTGTTAAAAAGGAGATATTTAAAGTTCAGATGTTTTTATGCAATGAAAAAGTCTCTTTTATTGACAGCACATATGATTTCTCTTGACTAACATAAGTAGTGCATAATTATGTACAAAAATATTTTGTGACATCACAAAACCTGGGGATTTAAAACAGACTGCTTTGTTTCAGTTTAGTTCCCATTTTTGAAATATTAGCTTTACAATGTTTGGAACTTGATGGTGTCTTTAAATGTCTAAATGAATTAGATATGTTTTTATTTCTGATTATCGAAAACAAGTGGAAAAAATGTGTGAGAGGTATAAGCACATGTGTGCGCCAGTGTGGGGATGGGAGTAAGGGGTGTGTGTGTGTGAGTGTGAGGGTGGGTGTAAGGGGTGTGCATGTGGGGGTGGTTGTAAGGTATGTGTGTGTGAGTGAGGCATGTCTGGATTTGTGACACATACACACAATGTTGTCAGGACAGGACAGTCACGTATAC
>JBBPDE010000134.1:25577050-25593436 GCA_037974605.1 Nannopetersius ansorgii
TGTGTGTGTGTGTGTGTGTGTGTGTGTGTGTGTGTGTGTGTGTGTGTGTGTGTGTGTGTGTGTGTGTGTTGGGGAGAGGAATTGCTTTTTCTTCATAATCTCTACCAAATTAACAGGCTAAGATGTTGACAAAATAATTGAAGGTGAGTCAGGTGTGAAGCATTCCTGTCTAGACTGGAAACTCAGTGAGTCAGAAACATTCACAGTGATGGTAAATGGACATGGTACAATCTCTATACACTGACAAAAGTACTGTGACGAACGGTGGAGGAAGGCGACACACACACTCAGAGCATTCCTTTTTGTAGCTTTTATTCAGTACCAAACACAGCATCATTTCCCCACAGCATGCTGCTGCCCCCGTGCTGGCTTGCACTTTCCCCCTTGCTCTCTCTAGCCCAGTCCACTCTCCAACCTTCACTACTCCCAACTCATCTCCTTCTGACACCGCCCCTCCCCTTTTATAAACCCACCCAAAAACCTGCGAGTCACCATGGCGATGAGCCCAGATGCACTCGCCGCCCCTCCCGCACCCACGCGGTGATCACGCGCCCCTCACACCACCCCTGGCACGAGCATGGACCCCCAATGAACCCACCATTAACCCCTAAAATGCCAGATCGCTACAGTACATTGAATAGCTAGCAGCCTGAATTTAGTCTGGACTGATGTGTATTGAATAATCGGTATGTCACACAGTGTCAGAAACCATATGAGCACACTTGAGGCAAGTATGTGATGATGTAACTTAGGTCCCTTACCTGGTAGCTCCATGTGAAAAAGCGTTTTTCACTATAATGACAGATATGGGACACAAACACATGCTCAGATGTGGATCAGCAAGTCTGAAAGATGGAAAGAGAGGCTTGTAAAGTGGAAGCTGTCTGAGATTATGTAATCCGAACTACTGGCACCTGTGCGTGCCCTCGCTACAGTGGTCTTCACCCAGTGGGGCCTCTAAACTGTGGTTTTCACAGCGAAGTGGCCCAGAAAAAAGGAAGGACGAGACATTTTTCTGTCTCTTGGGAGCTGGTCTGAACAACACATCAGAACAGAGAGTCTCTGAGAGGGTGTCGAAAAGGCCCTGTCTCCCCCTCTGCTTTTCTCTCACTCCCTTTTTTTCTCTACCTCTCAAGCTCTCTTGGTCATGTAAATGTCGGTCTGATTCAAATCAGCAGGCTGCAGGAGAACGTGACAGGGGCTCCACATTTAGGCCTGCGTGCTTGAAGACTATAAATACTGTGAGCTTCTACTTGCATTTATCTGTTTTAGCATGCATTTGCTTACCGATACAGTATAAAGGGACATCGCATTTTTGCATTACAAGGTAAACTTCCAGCTCACTGCAGGAGAAAACTGGGAAGTGGAGCCTCAAAAAGCTACTAGAAAAAATGGAAAAAAATATTTAAAACATTAAACATGTAGTCTGTTACCTTTCTGTAAAGGTTTCTGTCTGTTTCTGTGTGATTAATGTGAAAAATTTCCTTGGGGATTATTCTAGAAGCAGAAGAAAAGTCAGAAAGGAGGTTCAGAAAGCAGTTTGTTATTAATGTGAATCCTCTGATAGTCTGATCTATTAGAAAACTGTTCCATTTGACCAGTGTTGCAGAGTGCATATGAGGCTGTGGAGGTATTTGAGTAAAGTATGTTCATTGTATGAGATTTTTATATATCTACTGATTGGTAGGGGTGGGCAAATATACCATCACAATATTTACTATCACAAATTTACAGGCATGATTAGCCTGAGCTTGTGAGAACATGTGTGATTTGCAGACATTTTTATCTTAAATGGCAACAAAAAATAACACACATAGTTTGCACACAAACCACTGGCCTTGAAAACCAAACAAAACTGAGGGTTATGCTGAGGCCAGAGCCCACACAATAAAGGGTCATTGTACTCTGTTTTATCATCACAGCCATGTGACCAAGTGACAGTAAAGGGCCCACCTGCGCAAACCACTGGGCTTATACAGACTGAAGAATGCGATGGGAAGGAAACAGGCTACCTCTCTTCTGTCATCTTATTAGGACACACTCAGATGCAGTAAAGTTAACACTGTAAAGTGTGACTTACAGTGTTACCGGTAAAATCCTCATACATTGAAAGGTCTTTAACTGCTTAAGCTCTAAGGGGGTCCATAGTTCCATTCCTCAGTACCTGCGTAGCTTTCACTGTACAAAATGTTTGTTTATTCTTTAAATTTCCAAATAAAATATATTACACCATGGCTCCAGATATAGCTGAGATATGCGCATCTGTCTTCTTGTTTTCATAGACATGCGAAGCCTGTTTGTTGGTCCCTCCTTTAACTCTTAAAACCAAGCCCTATTAATGCAATTCTGCAGCGGTTTTACAGGTAAACAGTGACCACAGCGTTTCATCATGTTCTCTTTCATGAAGCAGTTCTTTGACTGTCAAATGAAAGCAGAAAAGGAAAGAATCATTGTTTATCTTAATGGTGACACATTGAGGTCACCTGGTTGGGTGTGAAACTGGGGAGAGCATGTTTGACTTCCTTGTTTTTTATCAATCAAAACCTTTCTCTCCACACACTCAGTCACACATTCATACTCTTACCTCACCAAGAGTAACAATGGAATACAAAAAAAAACATATGAGGCAAGCAAAAAGAGGTGTGTCACAAGTATGTTCTAGTGACTAGAACAGTTCTGCAGTGTTGAACTGTAAACAAAGTCATTCATTTATTAATTTATTCTCCAAACTCACCAATTAACATACACATGTTTTCCGAGTTTTGTAATATTGCTGATGGTACTAAATATGAAAATCTGATATTGTCCTGACTGATCAGCATCATTTGGTGTGGGGAGGGGGGCACTGTGTGAATTAGATGAGATCTGATGACCTGCCCTTTAAATCCTGACGTTCCTGAGTGTCATTCTTTAGGGCTGACTTGATAATTTACATAAACTCTCTCTCTGCAGTGAATGAGTACCTGTTCATGGTGCAGGCCCGAGGCATGCGGATCCGGGAGAACATGAGGAATATTGGAGCTCAGGTGTTGGAGCAGGTGGTGAGAAGTGCCTACAACATCAACGGAACAGGTAGAGCTCGGCTCCTAAATGCTCAGCCCTGCGGAGCCTCATCAACTCCCATTAATAACTCAACTGCCTCACTCGTAATTGAACATACAATAAACAGCAAAGCCATTTCCCATCTGTACCCGTAATAAAATACCCACCATAAGTGATGTGACAGATCATTTGTTGTAAGTTGATGCATTTATGCATGAATCTGTGATCTATCTCACATTCATTCTCCTCTCTCTTTCTCTCTCTCTCTCTCTAGACTATCCATATGATTTTAACCTGAGTGAAACAGCCGCTCCCCCGACTTCGTACCTCCCTGAGGGATTCACCTATCTGCCCAGTGACATCTGTCCTGAGAAGCTGCCCACCATGAGTGTGTATATCTCCAGATTTTTGTGCATCTGGTTCTTGAATGGGTTATTACTGAGCATTTTCAGGAAGTTCATCGCATAACTGTGTGATTATTTGAGCTGTGCTGCTGCAATGATTATTGTATGAGTCCAACTTTGAACTTTTTTATGAATTTAATTATGTTTGCGTGGCGGTAGCTCAGTGGGTAGGATACTTGCCTCCAGACCAAGAGGTCATGGGTTCGAATTCTACCTTCAGCATATCACCACTGGGACCCTAAACCCCTTACTTTGGATAAAGAATGTGTGTAACACCAATAAGATCTATAAATCTATTTGGCCTACTTTCTGATCCATCCATCCATCCATCCACCCATCCATCCATCCATCCATCCATCCACCCACCCACTCATCCATCCATCCATCCATCCATCCATCCACCCATCCATCCATGCAACCATCCATCCATCCATCCATCCATCCATCCATCCATCCATCCATCCACCCATCCATCCATCCATCCATCCATCCATCCATCCATCCATCTTCAGAACATCTACAGCTGGCTTGCAAAATGTACTGTAGGATGCACCTATTGAATATGTTCGGTTTCAAACATTCTGATGAATATTTTTTAGAATATTTGAATAATCTATAAGATTAATAATATATTATTCTTATTCTTATTCCTATTCTTGTGTGAAATATCGTATGGTGGCATTGTTGCCAATATATTACTATTTCTATTTACCTTTTCCATCTACCATGACAATGTTCCATTTTTCAAATAATTTTTGTAAGCAAATATATTGAACACTGTAAAATAATTATTGAAACCCAAATGTATCATGATAAATGAGAATATGTCATTTAGAATATTTCTTTCCTTTATGATTGTGATGTGTATTTCATTGTAATCTGGTGATCTGGCAGTTCTCAGTATCTCTTCTTTCCTCAGAGGGCCGTTTAAAGGTGGACATGAGTGAAATTGCTCTGGAGGAGGTGGAGAGGGACTTAAAGCAGGCAGACCCCAGCCTGGCCCTCGGGGGCCATTGGAAGCCTCAGGATTGCATCCCCCGCTGGAAGGTGAGTCTCAGTCTCATCCTTACACCCTTGCTTGTTCGTACCATGCCACGCCACATATCTATCAGTATATCCAATTTTCTTACCCAGTCATTTTACTCTATTAGTTTAATAGTTATATATACGATACTGTGCAAAAGTCTTGGGCCACCTCTCATTTCTTCATATTTGCCTGTCCCTGAACCTGACCAGTTTCAATGTTAAGCCACACAGTGACCTACATATGAATCATTCAAGCAAAACACAGCAAAAACCTAAGACCTGAACCAGTGAAGAAACAGGTGCAGATGATTCCAGATGATCTGGCACTGATCGGTATACTGGTGGTGCTGAAGCCTGAGTCGTTGGAACCCCTTTGTTCAGGCACCTTGTATCTTTAGAGAAGACAGTTTGACAGGCATAACATAGTGTTTTACGGATTATAGTGGTTGCCATGAAATAAACAGACGTTAAATCTGATTAAATCTCTGTGCTGAATCATGTACAGAAAGCTTACAGAGACATTAGAAGCTATTTTCCCTCCAGCACTGTTTTTAGAGTTTCGCCAGTGGTCTCTCCTTCACTCCTTCATTCTAACACTTGTCAGGTAGCTTTGGCTTTGCTTGAGCATGATCATAGATACACACACACACACACACACACACACAGTTCAACAAAGGCTTTCAAGCCTGCCAGTTCACTTTCTAGCACCATGCAGAAGTTTTAGGAATATTGAGACATGTTTATTTACCGGTTATCTGAACAGTACGGCCTTAATTGTTGTACAGATTTACAGTACTGTGCAAAAGTCTTAGACACATTCGCACATTGTTTGAAGCCACTTATATCAGCAGTGGGTTTCTTTCTGCCAGCAAAAACACAAGTGGGAATTAGAAAAAATGCAAGAAAGCAGTACAAAAGTATCACGATTTATTTTTTCCTAAAAAGAGTAGTTGGTGTTTTGTGAGCTGCTTAGAAGAACACAGGTTTGGTTCCAGATTTCTGCTCTTTGCCTCCAGTCATTGCTTGTATTGATACAATTCCTTAAGCAACAGAACAAACTGAATCTAATGAAGTAAAAAAGAGCCAAACCAGGTAATTGATGGGAGCTACAAGTAACACTGTGCTTCCATGTGGAAAGAGGTCTGGAAATGGTTAGGTGAACACTTTGCCATACATAAAACCACTATTTACTGTATTAATGTTATTTGTATTTAGTGTAACACCCTGTAGTAATCAGCTTTAAGTATAATTTTCTCAGATTCTTTCTTAGAAGACCTTTGCAGAATACTGTACACAGAGTACAATGAATGCGTCATAGGAAATACTGAGGTTGAATGTGTACAAATGTCAAGAATATGCATAAGAGTTTGAAAAATAGACCCTGTTTCTCTCCTTCCTACCCTCTTGGGTTTAGGTTGCCATCTTGGTGCCTTTCCGAAATCGACACGAACATCTGCCCATCCTTTTCCGCCACCTCATCCCAGTGCTGCAGAGGCAGAGACTCCAGTTCGGCATCTACGTCATTGAACAGGTGCGTGGGAATAAAACAATTAGACCTCCACGGAGGCAATTTAGTTTTCTCAGGGGAGGAAGGAGAAAACACCCACGTGGCTGATGACCAACCAGCGTCTGTGAAAGAGGAAATTACCTCAACGCTCCATGTAAATGCAAACAGGCACGTACACAGTGAATACACATGTGGAAGATCTGTTTGTATAGCAGTGGCATGCAGTTGGTGTAGTGGGTAATACTGCCTTTCGTACAGATTTGCTTTTTTGCCTGGGCAAAAGCTTGAATAAAGCTCACCAATCAAAGTAATACGTTTCCTTGGGTAAGAAACTGCTACATCTGTAATATGATTTAAGATTTAAATTACTTTGCATGAGAAAAATCTGCCCAATAGACAATAAAATCAAATCACATCACAGTCTTATACAGTGCAGTGGGAATATGCCATTGATCTTTATTGTGTTTTTGCCCCCATTGATTTAAATGTAAGCGCACTTCCATGCTATGTCTATCCAGTAAAATCAGCAGGTTTGGATTCTTACATTTAAAAATGACCTTAGAATTGGGGTATGTGTAATTGAATATTTGAGACCACTTTTTAAAAAAGGTTTATAAATGATTCATAATCAAGTTGTTAATTAGATAGTAGACAGTTTATATAATTGATAAGCAGTTACAAGCAACAGTTGTCTTACATTGATGCAGGCTTGTTATTTAGTGAGGCCCCAGATATTGCTAGTTGCTGAGCTTATCTTGCCCCTAGCCTACAGCCTAATCGACAGTTTGATTATAAATATTTATAAACCCATTATAAGAGTAGTCTTATTGCAGAGTAGTTCTGTTTCATTTGAGTGTCTAGAGGCACAAGCCGTCATCCCTCAATTGAGAAATCATGCTGTACATTCAACAGTATGGTTCCATTGCACAAGTCCTTATCTTACCATCCTAAGAGTGGAGGATAGTTTATCTGTGCTCAGAGTGTGAGAGAGATGGCCAAAGTAAGTCTGGGTATGATACATAGCATTCTTGTGTCAGCAGTCGGCGGCCGCCATTTATCACTGACTAAACCCATCAGCAGAGGCGGCACAAGAGTCATGAGATAAGCAATGTTACAGCAAAGTTCAAGAGTTTGTGTGTGTATGTGTGTGTGTGTGTGTGTGTGTGTGTGTGTGTGTGTGTGTGTATGTGTGTGTGTGTGTGTGTCCATCCCAGGCCAGCAATGAGCCCTTCAATCGTGCCATGCTGTTCAACGTGGGTTTCAAAGAGGCCATGAAGGACCTGCGTTGGGACTGCATGATATTTCATGACGTTGATCACATTATGGAAAACGACCGCAATTACTACGGCTGTGGCGAAATGCCACGGCACTTTGCCGTCAAACTCAACAAGTATTCGTACATGTAAGTGTCAGAGGTGCATACATACACAGACACAATAACGCTGTATATATATATATATATATATATATATCCTTATATCCTTATATATACTATAAACATACACACTTGGTATATAACAATACACTGATTTGATTCAATTCATGATTAATAAATCAATATTTTCACAATATTTATATTGAAACATTAATGACTATATTCAGTTTTGACACAATTTACTAATTAAACCAGAACTGGAAGGTTGGGGTGATGACGTGCATGAGCTGGACTGGGCAGTATAATAACCGTTACTTTAAAAACAACATTATTAAATTTCATAGTTCACTGAATGATTATTCTCACAATAATGCATAGCAATATCATGTTGTTACACCCCTATATGATATGTATAGTGTTTTGTTGATGAATAATCAATATGCTGGAAGTGCTGTATAGAAAACATGGATCTTTTATTCCTCCGGTAAACCCCCTGGTTTGCATTCGCTACGTGAATCTTTCCCACCCAGGTGGTTCCTCTGCTTCCCATATATCTGGCAACATATTCCACAACTCAGGTGTTTAGGGACCTTCTTTAGTGACCTAGTGGTGTGGCTTTCTGTAATACTCCTTTTTGTGTGTGTGTGTGTGTGTGTGTGTGTGTGTGTAGGCTGCCATATGATGAATTTTTCGGTGGTGTCAGTGGCCTTACTGCCAGGCAGTTCCAGAAGATAAATGGCTTTCCCAATGCGTTCTGGGGTTGGGGAGGGGAGGACGATGACCTTTGGAACAGGTAAGAGTCTGCAAACTCTCTTCAGCGAAACAAAAACCCCATTCTAAGTTGTTAAACGTGGTATAGCCACTTCCTGGCACATCTGTGTGGTTTAGTTTGTCACACAATATTTTGCTCATGAATGCAGTTCAGGTCTTTTCGCCCACATTTCTTCACTGGAACAGAGCTCTGCTGTCCTACAAAACCAGTTCAATTTGAGTTCCGTAGTTTTCTTCAAGCAGCACATCTTACACGCGTCTGTTAATGTTTCCCAGTTGCTTTTTGTGTCTCAGTCATTCAACTTATTATCTTCCCCACCATATCTGACTTTAAAAATAATAAGATTACACATGCATTATAAAAGCACATTCATCTCAGGATCCCCCGTTTAACCTCGTAAACCTTTAAAAGGAGGTTACCTGGAAGCTTAATCCAAGACTTAAACAGGCTCTCAGTGGTTACTGTTTATTGCCTTTACAATTTAGGCAGAGAAATCTTGGTATTTCCCATGGGCTGGAATGATAAATAAGCAAATTGTCGACCACAAAGTCTCCATTTCCTTATGTTTCATGTGTCAGGTCTGGGGACAATGACAATGGGTGTTTAGTTTTTGGTTCCCAAAGGAACTTGTCCTTAGAGCCTTGATGACCTTCCTACTGGAGACCGACGTGGAGTTTGCCAGAAGTGGGGCAGGCTGGACCCAGCTCAGTGGTGAGCCGGCGAGAATGAGCCGGTTTACAGCTGCCGAGCTGTTGAGTGGTGCAGAGGCAGAGGATGAGGTAGCAGACCTGGGCTTCTGGTTTGACGGGTGGATCGTCAGATCCCCGATCATAGAGCTGGAGCGCATTGTGGACCCCCTCGTCCATGTCGCTCCTTCGGTGCTCCACCGCTCTGGCTGGACTTGCCTCCTAAGTCGAGCCTTCGGCTGGAACAGCGAGTCTCAGAATGCTTACATTTTGACCACACATTACAATTGACAGTAACATACAACAATACACACTGCTTCTAAGCAATTTTATTATAATAAAACAAGTATTTGTTTGCATGTGTTTTCTTTAAAAACAACATAGCATACAAGGACTACTTATACTGATATTGTAATTTAGAACAGATGTAATTGCTTTACAATGAATCGCAATAAAGTAGAAACTTTACTTGTGTTGAGCTACCAGTAAATGTTGACCTAAAAATCTAAAGTTCAAGTGTAATAGTATAATATTATGAATAAAAGAACAATATCAGTTCAGATATGCCTACGCCTCTCTGTTTGACATCTTTGATGTGCAGATGGCTGTTGTTTGTGTGTTATAGGGTTCAGTATGCTGGCTACACTGTGAGTCGACCTCCCGGAGACATTGGACGCTACATGTCCATCCCCCACCACCACCGAGGAGAGGTCCAGTTTCTGGGCAGGTCAGATCATATTTAATAATTGCATGCATCAGTGCATCATGATTGCAGTTGACAGTATATGACAGTATCCTATTAAGTATTCACTCATTTTACCCAATGTTTAATATCTCAGGTAGCTCTACATTATCATTAGATAATGTATATGTATGTCTTATAGAATAGAAGTAACATATTATCACATACATGACAAGTGCATTACAGTGTGCATACGTGATGTATGTATGAACAGTCTATGAACTGCCACTGACTTGTAATTCAATAGACCTTTTACAGTTATGACATATGTTATTCCATAGGCCTGTTACTGTGTTGACATATTTTATTCCACAGGCCTATTACAGTTATTATATACGTTATTCAATAGGTCTGTTACAGTTATGACTCACATTATTCCATAGGCCTGTTAGTTATGATATATATTTTCCGTAGGCCTGTTAGTTAACACTGTATATAATCAACAAGCCCATAGGAGTTATGACAAACATTATTCCATAAGCCTGTCATTACATATGTTATTCTAAAGGGCTATTACAGTTATTATATATATTATTCCATAGGTCTGTTTCAATTATTACATCATTACCATTCTTTAAAGTGATTGTGGTTCTTTTGGACAGTGTTTAGACTCTTCACTCATTTTATATTAAAGCAAGCAGAGGGTGAAATGAGTGTGAAATAAAAAAAAATAAATAAAATAATGCAGAATTCACTTTCCTTGGGACAAGTTAAGGGTTTTAACGTTTTTATCTGTTACATATGTATGTAATGCCACATATGCTTGCAGAACATGTTTTTTTTCTTTTGGCCTCCATCAAAGAATGTGCAAAAATGTATGGTATTTATTGTCACTCTTATAAGATCAATCAGTTTATCTGTTTTAGCTGTTTTAGTTGTTTTAGTTGTTACTTTACCCTAATAATTGTATAAAATGAACAAAACAGGAAGTTAAATTGTTAATTGCAGTTTTTTATGTTTACTAATCAGCAAAAATGTCATTATTCCATCAGTCTTCATATTACAGTGCAGTTTTTAGTTTATTTATTATTCATTTATTTTTTTTATTAATTTCATTCCCGAAAAAGAAAATCAGTCAAAAGTCAATAAAATTATTTTAAAACATTGAAATAATCACGTTCACGCTAATGATGGTATATAAATAAAAAGTGTGTGTGAGTAAACATACTACATATTCATGAAGCCAGATAAAATCTTCTGCACTAGAATTGTCAAAACAGATCACGCTGTTTACCTGAAAATGGGTCAGAAAGTCAGAGCTTTACTGTCCTAGTGACACTGAAGGAAAAATGTTGTGCTATTTTTTTTTTCTGCCGGAATGACGTTGTTATTTCTACTCCCCAGATACACGTTACTGCGTCACTCCAAGGAGCGCCAGAGGCTGGATGGGCTGAACAACTTGCACTACTCCCCCTTGGTGTCCCGGAGGAATCTGTACACCAACGTATCTGTTGCTCTGAGCCGAGACCTGGCGCCTGTTTCAGACTATTAATGGCCTTTAGTCTATCACGTTCACACGGAGCAGAGGGCTGTCTGCCCAAAACAACGCAGAATGCCTTTCAGGACTCGTCAGCTTCTCACTGCTCCACTAACCTCTGCCTTTTGTTTTCCTTTTTTCATTTCAAGTAGATTTTTGTTCTAGAGAAGGAAGGATGCTACACTCCTGCATCACAGCGCAATGGCCTACAAATTGACAAGGAACTATTTTTTTTATTTCAATTATATCACATCACACGTTTGGGTATCAGGTCTCTGCGCGCCTTTTCACAACACCGTCTCGGCCTTTTCCCTTCTGCTGTTGCTTCATTCACTTGGCCGCTCTTTCCCCTCGCTCTTTTTCTAAACGGATAGGCTACTCGGACTCTGGCCAGGCTTATCCTCTCCTGCTGGTCACCGGCACCACCAGAGCAATGAGAGCCGCGTGTCTACTTCAAACCAGTCCACAGAGCGAGTGGAGTCACGTGTTTACATTGGGAATGAGTAAGCTATCCGGAGCAGCAACAGGTGTGGCGCTCGATGCGGATAGTGGGACGCCTCATTCCTTCATCTAGAATAATACGCAGCTGGTTCTGCGCAATACAACATAAACATGCACTGATATAAGTGGGATAGATGACATAATAGACATGAGAGGGATCATGTGTCACAACAGTGAGTCGTGTGTGCATGTGTATGTATGTTTGTGCGTGTGTGTGTGTCTGTGTGTGTGTAGACTCTTTTCCCATTCCCATATCCAGTATGATACTAACGCACCGCCAAAACAAACGCATGAGGACCTGTTGGACGAGTCCTATTTGGGGTTCTGAGAATGGAGCAATACATAAGTGCAGGCAGTCATGTTTACAATACCGGGACACATTCATGTAGGTTTGAGAGATGTTTTTCCATAGTTTGCATTTCATTTGTCATCGTAGTTCTCCCATGAGTCAGGAGCTAAGAGCTAGGCGGAGTTTGGCACTGAGTGCTAATGCCATGCAAGAATGCACTATAAAAAAATAAGGCTAAAGACAACAGATTATGCAAATCCCTCTGACACACCTACCGGAAAAGAGTCCCAGAGGAGGGCATTAAGCAAGTCCATTCACTCGTCATGCTTTTTCTGTTTGTATGTAGGCTTTGTGTATTCATATAAGGTAGAAGAGAGCTATGCAAAAAGGCAACAGACAAAAGAAAATGTTGAAGGCTGCCCATGTTCTCTGCTCAGTGTTGTCCTCTTTACCATAAATTACTGTAGGCTAGTACCAGCCATAATCAATTATGAAGTGAAAGTGACCGTTTTTTGTCATACGTGAACACACAGTGTGAACAGCACGAAATTCTTCCTCTGCATTTAACCCATTCACCAAGTGAATCAGGGCAGCCAGGAACACAGCACCCGGGGAGCAGTGCGCGGGGACGGTACCTTGCTCAGGGTACCTCAGCAGTGCCTAGCGGTCTTGGGGATCGAACCCGGACTTTCAGGTTGCAGGGCGGAAGCCTTAACTAGGCCACCCAACTGCCCCACCACTAGGCCACCCAACTGCCCCACAACACAACCCAACCCAACTGCCCCACTTATTATTATGACTATAAGCCATCATTGGCAGTCATCATTCAGTCATCTTCAGCTTTGTTAGTCTTTTTAATGAAACCATTTACCAAAAATATTTTTAAAAGTCACTATTAAGAGAGGAATGGTGTCGGCATAATATGAACATGTTAAATTCTGGCCACCACTAGTTAGAACTATTCACCTTCACAAGTCACAAAAAAGATACTAAATGTATAATGATGATGACCAAACAAAAAAGTCACCAAACAAGTGGAATATTCCATTAAAATTACAAATAAGTTGCTAAATATATGAAATATTCCATTTCAAGTACAAAAATATTCTTAAATAAATGGAAATTTAGTACAAAAGGTTGCTAAATATAGAGAACTTTTCAATACAAAAACATTGATATATTCAAGCATTGACCAAATGCTGACCACTTTCCACCATTACCTTTTACTCTTTGTCTAGTTTAGTTTTCTTGGGTAAAATATTCCTTTAAGAGAAGACTTGTTTTTTGTTTTGTTTTCTGTTATTTTTACCGGTTTCATGAGTTTAATGCTTCACTTTTCAACACTTCATGTTTACACTGAGCTTCTAGCGTCACCAGCTGAGCTTGTGTTCTCTAAACATTGTCGAAGAGCTTTCCAAGCTGTGCACATTATAATTTGGCCAGTGCAAACTTCAGAGTGCTTTGATGCCTCTGATTAAGTCATTACAGCCAAAACTAACCATCAGCCATTTCTAGACTTTCAGCCTGAAGGAATTGGCAATGACTTTGGTCTTAATGAGAAGTCCAGGAATGGGCAGCACAGCCACGGAGGTGTTTTTTAGGCTTACATAACTGGACGAGCATAGAAAGCCGTGCTGTCATAAACAGATATAAACAATAGATAATACATGTAAAAAATACCATTTCAGTTATTAATGAAACTTTATAATTGCTCCTTGTTGTAATTATAATGACCATCACATGAATTACGATATGCTGCCTGCTTCCAGGTTGTATGTGGGTGTGTGTGGTGTGTTGTGTTTGCATAAGTTATGTAATACTCTTCCAGAGGTCATTATTCCAGAGCACACAGCCTCTTCCCTCTTCGGTGTGTGTTTATGCATAACAGACCCTCATCCCCCCATTCGGTCACTGACTCTCGCTACCTCTAAGCCAATGTAGACTAATTGTGGCCATTGTCAAAACTATTTGTAATCTATTAGATCTGTGGGACATTCTTCTTTGGACAAAGAACTTGCAGATCAACTGGTAGCGGAACCGCACATGACCTAACATACACACACACACACACACACACACACACACACACAAACACACACACACACTTATTTCCCCCACCTCGCTGGAGCTCCATCACTACATTCAGCTGGTGTAGCAGTGTCCGTTAGCGTGCATAACGTTTGTATGTGTGTCTGTGTGTGTGTTTGCATACACATTCATTTTATCCTAGAGGCGGGCCCTCTTGTATTTATTTTGTTTTGTTTACCTGTGGTTGATTTTGTTGATTTTTTTTGTTAATTCTGGTTTATTTTTTATTGTTAATATTATTATTTTCCATTGTAATTGTGTAGAACGGAAAAAAAAAACAGATCAACTACTGTAAAAATGAGCGGAGCTGTGATGTAAAAAAATGATATGTAAACAAAAACAAACAAAAAAAAAAACTAACAAAAACAAGCACTGAAACTGACACGAGCATGGCGGTCGTGTTTTAGCTGAATGGAGAACTGTTTTTATATGATGACGCCCCAAAAAGTGGTAGAGAGAGAGAGGAAGACTTGTCGTTTGCTATCAGAGACTTGTTCGTGCTCTTCCGAGCCCCCTGGCCACCATACTCTGATTGATTATCTATGGTGCTGACCTCAAAGACATGAGTATTGTGGCTGCTGCTTTTCTTGTCTGTGACTGATCATTATGCTATATTTAGTTGGCTTACATTTGGCTTCACTTTAGCGCTTCTGTCCCGGGTGCAGGGACACGTAAATTTGATCACAGGGCCAAATACGCCCAAGGTGGTGTAGTGGGAGGTCTATGCTAAGCAAATTACAGTCTTCTCTCCTCGCCCAGCGTCTGACAGAAAATGGTTCCACAACGCCAAGCCCGGGGGTCTTTACTTACAGCTGTGCTTCTTATAATTCGCCTGCAGTTGTGTTCTTGGTAGAGACATAGTTCTTATATCTAGAACCACCTTTCTCTGATTGACCAGGGACCATCATCACAGCAGCTTTCTATAGGTGCATGCCAGGCTGTCATGAATAAGAATTTGTCTGGTAAATGGTCTATGAGAACATAATAGTATCTCTGGGTGGGTAGGACAGCCCTCCTTCTTCCCTATCACTTACAGCTGATGTAACAGAATTAACATTTAATGTTCTCCTCCAAGCATGTTGAGTCATCCAGTGATGTTATATTTGCAGGTTAGCAGCACATGCTAGCCTTCACCATCCTAGCTTGGTAACATCACATAACTCAAATGCAACTCGGCACAGCAAAATTGGTGAAAAGACAAAAAACAAGAAAAAATCTGTCCTAAAGGTAGCTTCTTTTCACCCAAACCTCTTTGGTGTATAGACCCCCCATTGGCGTTTTCCATTCCACCAGAGCCATGTTAAAGTTATCCACTCTGATCCATTCAATATGACAGGGAGGAACATCACTTCCCCCCTCGAACGAATGGCAGCCTTAAAAAAGCTAATTTATTTAATATTATTACACGTTTTTTTATTTTTTTTTATAGTCAGATATATTTAAAATTCTAACGCATACGTATCGAAGTCCGCTTGTACATAGTGTTTAGTGTATTTTAGGAGTATAATAAAAAAGAACGGTCTTAATAATCATTACAAAAGCTAGAATAATACTGAGCAAAAATTCGGAGCCGTTTACCAGAGGTTGATTTGGTGCCATTCATATTCTCCGCCATTGCCATCGATCAGGTCCATAAAAACCCGACTTAAATTAAAAAAGAAAATTGTAGAGAGAAGCACTGTTTCTACTGTGTAAAGAAGTGAATCTGTCTGCCAAAAACGTGCATTCTTTTTGTTTTATTGTTTTTTTGGCTACCAAACCAATACTTAATAATCACCTCCGAATTATACATACTTTAAAGTGTCTTTATATGGATCCAACAGATATGTACACGTAAAAAATGGTAATAATAAATGCTATTCTCTGCGATTGTAAGGAGGCACAGTCTCCTTGTTCTTAAGCCATCTGCCGCTGTATCGTGTCTCGGCCTTATGTGTTTGTGTTATATGCTTGGAGAATAGGCAATTTGTATGATGTGAGAATTTTTTTAATTGACTATTGTTGAAATTGCAGAAATACAAAAATAAAAGAGACGTAATGGCATAAATGTGTGTAATTGTGGTGATTTTGCTTTGACCTAAAAATAAAAAGCTTCCTTCCTTACCATAAATCAACCCAAACATACAGCTTCCCCAAATGATAAATGGAGTATCAGAATCAGAAAATGTTATTGATCCCAGAGAAAACTGCTTATGCTATGACACAGAGACAACAAGACAGTATCACTATAAAATAATAAGTCAAAATAAAACTCTACAAGAAGTTCTCAGGACTAAATACATTATGCAAGTCATGGGCTACATGAGTGATCTATCACTTCAAGAGTTTATAGTGTTTATCCACTGTGGACTAAACTGAAGCTGCAATCATTTGCACTGGGCAAAGAAGGTGGTTAACCACTATGGAAAGCCGTTTGAGCATTTATTCTGATATCCTTGATATCACGCTCATTTCCCTGCACTAGTTTACATGTTGGC
>JBBPDE010000134.1:25596880-25612217 GCA_037974605.1 Nannopetersius ansorgii
AAAAGAGCTCAGACCTCGGTAATGAGGTAATGACCTATAAACCGCGTTGTTGTGTTTTGGTCAAAAAATGCCTTAAAATGCCCATTTTAATAGTGTAAACCCTAAATACGCCCCCAGATGTGCTCCCAGAACACCTTCATTTCATTTTAAACAGTTTAATACATCACCCTTAAAGAAAAAGTAAAAATAAACCCGAGGTTTAAATACGGAAAAGTCACGAGAGAGAGAGAGAGAGAGAGAGATACAGAGAGAGAGAGAGATGCAGAGAGAGAGAGAGAGAGAGATGCAGAGAGATGCAGAGAGAGAGAGAGAGAGAGATGCAGAGAGAGAGAGATGCAGAGAGAGAGGATCCGCACGCTTGCGTAGTATAGACCCAGCTCCCAACACAACTTTGTGAAAAGATTAACGGCGCAATATTTTTAATCGCGCGATAAGAGTCTCAGATTAACGCAGCACGTTAACGCAGATAACGGCCCAGCACTAATAATTATATATATATATATATATATATCCCAAGGATATGCACATATTTACACTTAGAAAATCAGCTACAGCTAAACTTTAGCATACAACCATATATTAGTTGTCATCCATTTGAGATTAAAAATAGAGAAGTGGGAATTTCATTTCATGGTAAGTCATGTTTTTTCAGACAATACATTTTTAAAGTGTATGTACGTTCTGTCTCTTGTCTGACAGGCGGCTCAGTCAACGGAGTGACAAAACCAGAGGACAAAACATCCCCTCGAGCCAGAAAAACAAAAACCTCCTAGATGAGTGGAGGCACGGTGCTGGAAATGTGACGCTGTTTTCTCTCTCTCAGCTCCAGCTGTGGAGGGGGGCAGGGGGGAGGAAAAGGTTCACTTGTTTCCTGAAAGAGCCACTGAATCACACCGACACCTTAATTGTAAGGCCCAGGTTTGAATGAACAGACTTAGATCCTTTGTGTGGCTTTTGTTTTTGTCTGGATTTTTGGTTTTGTGTGATCATCGTGAAGTTTGATCATCATAACTTAATTTTTAGATTGAGTCTATTTAAGAAGGCTTTACAGACAATGTTGTTGGTGGAAAGGATTATGGAGTTTTTGAAGAAGCTGAAAAAGACAACAGTTAGAGCTGCTGCTGTTCAGCTTGTGCTGTTTTAGTGATGTGAGCACCCTGCTAGCTCGCTGACTCTCTGAATTGTGTGACTTGATTTATGGTTCTTACAAGTGAATGAACTGATAACCAATCTCTTCATCAGGGGAATCTGTCTCTCTCTCTGTCTCTCTCTCTGTCTCGCTCGCTGTCTCTCTCGCTGTCTCTCTCTCTGTCTCTCTCTCTGTCTCTCTCATACACACACACATATATATGACCTTAGCATTTAACTCCAGAAAAAGTGTAATTCATAGCCCTGGTGCTTAACTTGGTCATGCCCTCCTCAGTCATCACTGTGTCTCTGATGAAACACTATGTGTGTGGATAGAGGGTTTTTTTAAGTGCCCTTTTTGTTTTTTAACCTTTTGGCTGAGCTTAAAGCCCAGTTGGAGAAGCAGTTCTGAGGCTGAGACGGCAGATGAGGTTCCATCGTTTTCCTCGCTGCTGGCAGGGCTTGCCCTTGCTTTTTAATGACCTCAGCTGTGAAATTAAAGGACAAAAGGATTTCTCTCATAACTGATTGGCATTTAAGGGGCAGTGTGTTTTCAGTACTGATAAAAGACTTTTTAGTTTAGAGGCCCGGTGGGGTACATTTAAATAAATGACAACTTACTTTGAAAATAATTATTTTATGACCTGGCCTATGAACCCCAAAACATCACTGTGAAGTGACAACTTGATTACAGAGCAGTAGTTGCTCTTCTTTAAGATTTGTACCTTCCAGAGCCAGTTTAAGAGGAGCATGACCACTTAGTATTGCCTATTGTTTAAAAAAAAACAAAACAAGGCTGCAAAACTCTAGGGTGCATCCATGTGCGAGTCCTCAATGATTGGTGGTGAGTGTAGCCCAATGGCAAAAAAGGTTAACTATTTTTCTAATCTTTCCTACAGTAGGTTCCTTAAGTTCGGAATAGCAGAAGATTCCCATAAATGAACAAACTTAACAAAATCTTTCTAATTTATTCAGTGGCAATTGATTTATAAAATGTAAGATGCACCAGCGTCTATGTTCCCTAGTCAATAGAAGATCCTGTTGTGTAAGTGAAAAGACTGACCAAGAGCCTTAACACTGAGAGACAGAGGATCGATATCCAATAGCTTTCAGCGATCCTTTTCTCCACAGAAAGTAATATGATAACCAGAGAAAAGGATCTGGACAGGCACTTGTAAGATTTTTGTGTTTACAGCCTATGACTTGCTTTATGTAAGATCCAATAGCTCAAATAGCTGAAGCTTATTAGGCTATTTCACAGGTTTAAAGGCTACTTTAATTCTTCTAATGAGTGGCAAGGAAAGAAAACCTTCCGTGTTGCTGCAGTTATCAAGCTATCCTACCCACTGATCTTAACAAGTACTGACTTTTGTGACTATAATTATTTCAGAAACTTATAAGTGTAAGAGTACAGTGCTGCACACGAGATAACTGTTATTGTTGGTAGGTGCAGTTCGCCAAAGGGCTAACATAGCTGTTAACAGGCTTCTCTTACAGTAACTCTTCTGTGTCTTTATTTATGTAATAAATGTAAAAAAATTAGTGCACTGTTAAATTAGCATTTCCTTTATATTTGGAAATTCAGGGCTGCTATATAAGGGGCTGCCCCTTCGGAGGTCATCACGATACAGTATGAGATCAATATGGTTAAAAGTACAAATATTTAAGCTGTGGGTGGCATGGGTTTTGACCTTTAACATGTTTGACAGAGCAGATGCTGGGCAGTGGGATGCTAGCATTATAGCTCCCGAAGAATGATTGGTGAGCGAGCTGCAAGCTGAGTGCTGATTGGTTAGTTCGTACTCCCACAGCGGAATATTTAAAGCTCTTCTGCACTAAGAAAATGAGTGTATTTTTAAGAGCCATTTACATATTAGAGCATTGTTCCAAACCTCAAAAGGAACCCAGTCATTGTGGACTCTCTTTGGAGTGCCCTGTAGACAATATACAATATAGAATTCTATAAACATCTCGCATTGAGTGCTGACTGATTTTACATTTTAATAGTGGGTGCTTTTGTGGTCTGACTATAAATGTGTTCCCCAAAAACAGAAACTTAATCATGAACTTGGAGCCTCATCTCTGAGCTTTGGTATACATACACATTTGACAAGGCAGATTTTGACTTTGATGTAGTGAAAGGACAACTTCCTATATATTATTGAGCAAAAGTACTATTGCACAGTTGATGTGCTTTAAAATCAAATGGTTCTTACAGGATTGCTACTTTTTGGCTACATTCGTAGCGCCCCCTTGTGATCTTGGGAATACAGTGGAGAGATATTCATTGGAAAGGGCGCTTGTTGAACATGCTAACTCTAATTCAAGATTATGTGGCCATGACATAGTAATACCAGCCCTACTTTAAGATCTTGTAACTGTTGGTCGCTTTATTTCCCTACAGAGATCTTAATGCTGTGACAGACTTACTCTTTGATTCTCAGTGACCACTATTCGAGGAACATTTTTTCAGCCTGGTTGGTGATTTTGAATATGTCAATATTTTTAATCCAGAACATGGGAAAATGTTATTTTATTATTTTTTATTGAAGTGGTGCAGGTGCTGTATCTGGAGACTTATGAAGTTCTTATGAAGCTTTGAATAATTAAGAAAAAAAGTTCTGCTGAAGGAACGTGGCCTCTTCAGCAGCACGAAGCAATTGTGGCCTTTTAAAGTAAATATGTGATCTAGGTTCATCTTGCCTTTTAGCCCAGCCCCCCCCTCCAAACCACCACCACCACCACCACAGACATCCCTTCTGGCATGGCCAGACTCACGTGGCAGTGGTTTGTGTAAAATGATACAATCCTTTTTCAAGTGTCCTTAAGATACAGTGAAGGGAAACAAGTATTCTGACACTTTTTTTGTTTTTGTGTACTCCTAGAGCGTAAGTCCAGGTTTACAAACACGGTGTCTTTTGACTTTGTAGTTATAGACTTTAACAAAATAGGATGTATTAATAAGCATAGACACGATCATCTTTGTAAGCTATATATTAGTGCTGCAAAAATATAAAAGTTCTGAAAACTACATCTGCTTTTCACAAAAAAGATGCTTCCAAGCAACAAGTAGCGTGCATGGCAATGGTAAGGTAGGGGACCTTTGTACATTCTTCAGGGGTTCCCTTATTAAACAACTGTCTGAGTCTTAGCAACTTTTTTGTCAGTACAATGGCATCAATAATAGGAAAGTGAAATTCACGGAAACACTGCTAACTGTTCCTGGATATTCGCGGCAAACAACATGTCTATCAGAGTGATAAATCAACGCTAGATTCCAAAACAGATTAGGTTTTTTGCATTCCAGCCCATATCCTGACTCAAATCCAATTGGAAATGTATGTAGGAGTTTGAAATTGAGCCCATCAGAGGGATTCTCATGGAAAAATGAAGGTGATTTTGCAGGAGGAACTGACCAAACTGAACCACAATGCCGCTTAAGCTCATTACTTCTGCAACCTAGTACTAACTTCCCTTGTGATGTCTGAGTATGGTTTCTCCTGTCAATTTAAACGATATCAAACTGTTCACACTGTGCTGTGCTGTGGTGTGTTCACGTGTGACGGATGGTTTACTTTCACTTTTTGTAAATACATGATTTTCTAATGAGTCAAAAGATATCTGTGTATGTTCTGGAAGTATAATGACTAACCAAATAGTATCTCAATACTTATTTCCCCTCACTGTAACGACAGTATAAGCTGTGGACGGCTTGTTTTCGGTAACGGCCGGCGATTGTGCCCTCCGTCTTCGTTTCGTACAGCCGTTCACCTCAGGCATGATGCTTTTGTTGTGAGTTGTATGTTGGAGCGTGTAACCTATTCCAATGTCCTTTTCTCTTTGGGAAGCGGCAGTGGTGCTGATGTGTGTGCACGAGTGCATGAAATGGACCGTGCATGATGTTGCCCATAGAATTGTTTGATTTAAAGAACAAAAAGAATAACACACACACAAAAGGGCATGTGATTAAAAGACTGTGTGTAGCGGTCCTGATGTTTCGTACAACCAAAATGTTTGTTGGCAAGAAGTGGTATTTTCTAGTCTCTTGGATGAGCGTGGATAAACACTCATTCTCACACACACACACACACTCACTCACACTCTTTTGTCTGATGCTGTATGTGTATTAATTGCCAAATCGTGTAAATGAGAACTCTTGCTCTTTCCCAGTGATTTTGATATTGCCATCCCACAGCATCAGCTCACCTCAAAATGTGTCTCATTATATTATATTATATTAAAGCAGAGAAAATCTAATTTGCCCTGTTTTTCCTCCATCAAATGTAGCTGATTAATTGGAAGATTTGTCTGCCTTACTCCATTGTTTAAGTAACTAGATGTATTGGTGGGTATAAAACATGAGATATTGACTCAATTCCATAAAGGTAAAAGGTAAAACAATGTCAGTCAGACTGATATTGAGGAAGGTAAGAGACAAGCCTGCGGTCCCTCAAAAAGTGGAATGTGGAACCATGTACCAACTAAATTGTTAAATATAAATATGTTAATGCATCACAAACACATAAAACCAGTCCGGATGCATAAGCAGTGTTTAGGAACCAAAAAGTAGACCTGAGATTTGGGAGGGGAAGAACATGGGTTCCAAGTACTGGGTATTTTCAGTGCATATTTGGAATCAAACTTTGTTTCCCAGATCTACATAGGTCCAGTACAAAACTAAATAAGCTACAAACATGTCTTGGCTGATCTGCATTTGATTCTAGTTGAAAACCGTTTGAATTTCATTCACTTGGTGATGACATATTGCTCTTGTTGCCTAGTATCGAATCAGAATAGTGCAAAAGGAAGAGCTCTCAGACTGGCAAGTAAAACATTTGTAGGTGTCCTGTTCGGGTCATTGGGATCCTTTCAGCTCAAAATATTAAAGGAATACTTTGAACCCAGTCAGCCTCATCTGTAGCATACAGTCAATTACCACAGTCAATTTTGTTGACGTGCTTCTATACACAGAAAACTCATTGATCCATCAAAACACATTAATAGAAGCCAGGGGGCAGAAACTAGGCTTCTATTTTAATTATGTTTAAAGTAAACAGGCTTTCGAGTACAGACAGATTGTTTCCCAAAGTAATTGACCGTATGCTAATGAAACTGCAGTTATTAGATTTAATCTGATAAATGACTAAGAATTCCTTTAATACTTTTTTTCCAAAAAAATGAAATAGCAGAAACTTCCGTGCTGTGTTTGCATAATGCCCACAAGTTAATGTTAGTGATTTTGGACGTTTTGGCATTTTCAGATGAAGTGTTTCTGTAGATTCAGTGTACAATGTTCACTTTCAGGGACCTTGCACTGGTTTTCCTTCTTGTTTCCCAGGTGAGCCTTCATATGGTAATGTCTGAGGAGGGAAAGAGCAAAGTCCTCTTTTTATTTTATCTTATTTATGTTTTTACTCTCGACCCGTCGCTGTCTGATGTTTGGCAAAACCAATATTGTGTAGATGACTATATTGAGACACTGTACTGAATTCTTGTTAGATTTTTAAACTATTTTTATAGAGTCGAAATGAGTGTAGAAAGATTAACATTATTTAGCACACGTTATTTTTTTAATGCCTTATTGATTTCCGAGTTTTATTTTTGTACTGCATTGGAGAACTTTCTACCTTAAAAGTGAGGATCAAAATGGCAAAGTCAGGTGAAAAACGTACGAGTAAATTCTATCTTATCGGCGCAATGCAAGCTTGCAAGTAGTGATAGAACAGAAGTGATGGAGAAAAGGCTTTAAAGGGGAATTCTGCTGATTTTTAAAACATTTATATATAACTTTTTGGTTTCGATGTTGGCCATTAAAAGTGTGTTTGATGTGAAATGCTCCCTTTCAGTCAAATTTGGTCACAGTGGTGGTGAATGGAACCCAACCCCAAAAGAGAAGGTCCTTCAGAGATTTTACATGACCTAAAATATACAGGTTTACTTTCACTTTTTGTAAATACACTTTTTGTAAATGACCTAAAAATAGTACGCGAAGAAAATATATTTTTTCAGTTTTGCCTCTACTTTACCATCAACATTCCATACAAATGCTGACATATGTAGGTTTACTGTTTGGTTTAAACAGTAAATAAAATGGCTACATTGGTGCTGTAGACAGACGTCTGTTTAATTCACCACCACTGTAAAGAATCAAAGTTTCTCTACAATGAACTGTTTCACACTAAACCCACTCTGAATGACTGTTTACATCTCTGAGAGAAAATTCAGTGGGGTTCTCCTTCAGCATCTACTGCCAGGTAGCAAAGCTTGTTCTCTAATTGGAGTTTTCTGTTGTTTGCTTTGTGTTGGTGTCAGTTTTATTATGGTTTAAAACTTGACAGTTTGTCAAAAAAAAAAAGTCTGGATCAGTGTATGTTTTTTTTTTTTTTTAAGAACCCCCCCTCCACTTTTCGAAGTTAGCCACTGTTGATCTTAATCATCTCAATCATTTATTTAACTGGAGGTTTTTTTTTTCTTAATTTTGCAAGGGGGTGGAAAAGCAGACGAGTGTGTTCAGTGTGAAGTAATCGTTTAATTGTCGTGTATGAAACTCTTTGCCTGTAGTTGTTGTGGAATATTTCAGTTTCACTATTCAGAGCTGGGACCGTTTGTGAAGCATTTCGGAACAAAACGGGCTTTGGGCTGATATCTTTGACCTGGATTAAGCCTAGTTTCCTTTCAGTGGAAAATCTGTTTAAAATCTTGTCCAGTCCTGTACTAGACCTAATCCATGTCTATGGAAACTGCCCTTTTATGTCCAAAATATGTAGACACCTGTTAATCTAGTGTTTTCTTCTGAAATCAAGTAAATTTATTGGAGGAGGTTGTTCCCTCTTTGCTGCAGAAACAGCCTCCTCCCTTATTATAAGCCTCTAGATGTTGGAATATTGCTGTGAGAATTTGATTGTAGATATGAGGGTATTTGTGAGGTCAGGTACTGATGTTGGATTCCAGAAAGCCACCCCAACTCATCCCAAAGGTACTGATTGGAGCTCCATCCCTCCAGAGAAGGCCAGTTTCACCTTGTTTTAAAACCCTATAGCTGACAAAAATGGTGACCTAAAGGTGCTTCCTGATCTATTGGTTGGTGCTTTTCTTCATATATTGTGTGTTCAGTTGAACAAGGTAGGATAAGGTGTCTGGATACTTTTGGACATTATACTGTAACTGATTCAGGATCTCGCGGAATCGATCCAGACGCAAAATGCAAAAAAGATTTCATAGAAATTGGATGCAGACCCCTGAACAACGTTAAAACACTGGCAGAATTTATAAGGTGCACCAAAGCTTTCTCAAAAATGTCCCAACAGGTTGACAAACTTTAAATTATTTTTTTAGGGTTTTTTATTTTTATTTTTTGCATATGCACTGTTCTGTTTTTCCCAAGATGCTTGTCTATGTTAAAATGTATTGCTTTTATATAAAATGTTATTAATCTATGTATTTATGCAATTGATCTTGTTTTGTTTATTTTTCAATTAAACCTTTTGCTTAACCTCAGTGTTGCATCTTTTCTTTGTTCTCTTTACAGGAAAAAGCCGAATACCTCCATTCATCATTTGTCATTTCTAGTAAAAGGGGCCATTAAGTGAAAGGAATTCTTTTTTTTTTTTTTTGGCTTCAGAAGAAGCAGGAAACACATTTATCTTAAAATCACACACAACCTTAACTGTTAAATGTCATATCAGATGTTTCAGTATTTAGTGATTCCACTCCCTGCCTTTCTGACACCTCCCATTCCTTTCAGGAGGTTCTTCTTGTTTTTCTGCAGAAATCTACTGAGATGTTTCTTCTGCTGTTTTGAGACTCCTCCAACGATCAGTCTTCAGCAAGAAGCTGCAGTTCCTGCTTATCGAGTTAATCTGGAGTACAAGTTTATATACTCATCAGCCCATAAACCTTCCTGCACATACATCTTATGGACAAAAGTATTGGGACTTTAATGACAATGCATTCACATATGTAGACTTTATTATAGAGATGGTTCTCCCTGTTTGTAGCTACAACCGCTGCCACTCTTCTTGGAAGGCTTTCCACAAGATTTTGGAGTTTCTCTGTGAATTTGTGCCCATTCATTCGGTAGAGCGTTTATGAGGTCAGGCACTCATGTTGGATGAGAAGTTCTGGCTCAGGGCACTCATCCAGCCATATCTTTATAGAGCTTGCTTTGTGCACTGTGGCACAGTCATGCTGGAATAGAAAAGGTTTGTCTGGAATCATGGCATTATCCAAAAGTAAGCAAGGATTACCCCAAACATTTTGACAATAACAGGGACAGCCCCAAATAACAAAAATTGACAATGTCAGTAGCAGGGGTTTCCACCATTTGCCGCAATGACAGCTTATCAGTAACGTCTCATGCCCCTCACTAGCCTCATGACGTTCTGAGACGATGCGTTCTGCTCTTTCACAAGTGCTACACAGTTCTGCCAGGTCATGTGGGGGTGGTGTGCGACCATCCAGTCGCTGCTTCAACTGGTCCCAGACGTGCTCTATGGGGTTCAGGTCAGGGGACATTGATGGCCAGACCATATGAGGCACTCCAACTTCCTGAAGTCGAGCTGTGACAATTCTGTCATGGTGTGGTGGAGCATTATCATCCATGAACAGAAAGTTGGGGGTGTGCTGGCGGAATGTACAATAACCAAATCTGTTTAGCGCTGACTGGTGATGCCTGCCCAGACTGTTGCACCTCCTCCACCAAAGCAAAGCCTGGAGGCCATGTTGACCGCAGGAGACCCGACACTCATCAGTGAACAGGACGGCAGACCACTGCTGCATTGTCCAGGTCACATGGTCTTTTGCTCACTGCAAACGTTCACGGCGGTGTCTTGGTGTTAGTGGAGTCACCTGCAATAGTTATCTGGTATTAAAGCCAAAGGGGTGGAGTTGGTTGCGAATGGTTTGTCTGGAAACCCTAGCACCCCTCGCATCTCGTAAACAGGCTGCAGCTGTGTGTCATAACGATGTCTGAGTGCGTAGGTCCTTAGGTATTGGTCATCGCTGCGGTCTGTCACTCGTGGGGCTCCACTCCTGGGTCTGTCATGCCAGTAGTTCTGTGTCTTGATGCAAGTCTGCTGATGACACTTTGAGACACACCAAGTTCACGAGCAACATCTGACTGCCTGCCACCAACCCAAAGGCGCGCCATGGCGTATCGTGTGTTCATGGTTGTTTGAATGATGAACTTACCTACATGATTCACAGTTCAGTCCTTTAACCTGACCAGTTTCAGTCAAATACTTTTTGTTAAGCCACAAAGTGACCTACGTATAAATCATCCAAGCATCACTAAGCACTAAACTTCAGGCCTGAACCAGTGAGGAAAGGTTGGAAATCTAGGCACCTTGTATCTTTAGGCACTTTGCAGCCTGTCACCATAAATATTTGTTTATATATTTTTTTCATTTTATCTACCCAATATTCCAACAAGTTGGTTCAAAGCAAAATATAAAGAGATGGACGGTGGCTTTTTCACCAAGCTGCGTTTCTTTAAACCTCAGGGTTTCAGAAATGCATCAGAGCTCCACTAGATGGCAGCATTTAACACAATAATAGTTCGAGCAGCTGCTGCATTAATAAATCATTGGATGTCCACTGGCTGTCTGCATTGACAGACAGTGAGAGGCTGCCTGCAGGGAGAGAGGGAGAGAGAGGAAGAGAAAGAGAGTAATTGATTGAGGGAAAGTGAATTACAGAATCCAAAAAGGTCACGCAAAGGCAAAGGCTGGCTCTAATTAAGTTCTCCTAAAGACGTAAGGGCTTTTAACAGCCCAAAGTAAAGCAGTGTTATGAATCATCGAGGTGAGTCACGGCCCTGTCTTTGCTACTGCATTTATTTTGCACAAATTCTCATCCTTGGTTGCGCTTGTGTTGACCTCCAGGTAACCGGCCTTAAGAGCAGCTCAGCCAGAGTGGCCTGTTCATTTCTGCATTATTGTGTGTTTACTGGTCCCCATCGCCTTGTACTCACAAAATAGTCACAAACAGAGTCAGGCAGATTTGCTTCAGAGTATTTTGCCAACTTCTGCAAGTCATTTGGGCTTTTAATCCATTTAGTTTAATCCTTTTAGTTCCTCATAAAAATGACTTCAAACTGAGTTAGACTAAAATAGCAAATTTTATTAAATTCAACTCAATTTTAGATTAAAATTAAGATTGAGATTAAAATTAAGATTGTTTTTCTGAGTATATATTAACATGGTAATGTTCTCATTCATGCTTATTAAAACTGATTTGTTGCTAGTGAAGATATGGTTGTAAAAAAATTTTTCATTACAAAGTTTTAGTTTGAAATTTCTATGTAATGTAACAATTACATTTTCACCAGTAAGAAGTGAAGGGGAATACCTCTTTTTTATATACATAATTCAGTGATTAAGATGTGCAGTTATGTATATTAACAGTCATTCTGAGTGTTTTTGGGGTGGTTAGTGAATTGCCCCTGCAATTGTAAGGTCATGGGTACGAATCTCATGACTGCCAGTGGCACCACTGAGGTAATCTTGAACAAGATACCGTCCCCCACACTGCTCCCCCATTGTTGGTAGCCCCCTGTTTCACACAGGTGAATGGGTTAAATGCAGACGACTCAACTGGTTTCCTCTGGGATCAATGTAGTATGCAAAATTTAAAAAAAATAAATAAAAAATAAATCCTGTGTCAGAATCGTTCCCAGTTGTGGTGAATGGATCCAGATGTCTACCACTTAAAGCTCCCTCATAGTAAATTATGTAGTGAAATGATTTCAACATAGTTTTGAGAGGATTTTGGGCTAAAATGTACTTTTGTAAACTATTAATGGTGGAGGAGCACGTGCAGGGTGTGTTGTTTGACAAAATAGTCCCCAAAGAAAACTCATTAAGTTCAGATCCTCCACCATTTTACTATCGACAACATCCATAGAAACA
Organism: Nannopetersius ansorgii; assembly: GCA_037974605.1. Classification (NCBI taxonomy): domain Eukaryota; kingdom Metazoa; phylum Chordata; class Actinopteri; order Characiformes; family Alestidae; genus Nannopetersius; species Nannopetersius ansorgii. The sequence goes on from JBBPDE010000134.1 coordinate 25,608,916, forward strand.
CTCAAAAGACGTGTGTAGGTTCACAGCTGGGTTCGAATAGTAAAAAAAATTGTTTATATTTGTGTTGTGTATGTCTGGTTCCCTCCAGCACCACTATCGAAACTGAAGTTGATACGTCTCTTAATGTAATATAAAGTAACGTGTGAACAAACCAAGCAACGGTGCAGCACACAGTGTGACCTTTTTCTGCATTTAACCCATTCCCCAAGTGAAGCAGCAGGCAGCCATCAATGCAGCACCTGGGGAGCAGTGTGTGGTGACAGTATCTTGTTCAAGAGTACCTCAGTGGTGCCACTGACAGTACTGAGATTTAAACCCACAACCTTTTGATCACAGGGGCAACTCCCTAAGCACTAGACCACCAGCTGCCCTGAAAGAAGTTCACTTTAAGATGCTTTGTTTAAATAATAGTAAAAGTATATGAAAAGGATCTAGGGAAATTGGTGAATTCTAGTGAAAACTGAAAGGGTCCTTAATGCGACATAATAAATGTAAATAATGCAAAATTTCTGACTTAAAAAAATGAAAATTCAGCTCTAGAAAAGTACAGAGGGGGGAAACTTTTTTGCCTTGATTTCTCAAGCTACCCCCAGTGAGGATAAATCTGCCTCTGAATCATGTGGATTATGCTCAATTTCCATATAAATTAGCTTCATTAAAAGGGGAGCACTTTCTGATTTAACGTGGCTCATTTGGAATTCTCTATTTAATAAGACATGTAATTTCCAGTGGTGGAGACTAATAGCTCCCAATTAGCCAGACCAGAGGGGCACTGGGGAGCGAGACCAGAGGAGACCCACTAGCCTCACCGAGACCAGCTGTGGCTTCCACCCACCCCCCAACGCCCCCCATCACTACAGAGCTTCGACAGATTCCTCTTTCCTTCACATTCATGGTTCCTTTTGAATGTAAAACTGGCCAAATAAATTCAGTGTTTGGTCAAATTCTACATGAATGGGAAATCAGTTACCCTACAGACCATGAGTCCAGTTTTACTTTAAATCAATCACAAATGAGCCAGTCAGTTTAAATTTGGCCAAACAGGTTTCATCCCCCCTCAGACACTCTTATTTGGAAGTGACTTATTATAATTTAGTTATGGTACAGAATCTGGGAGAGTTTAGCATGAGGAACCTGTCTGGGCAGGGTATTAAACAATGGAGGGCAGGTGTGTTATCCACTACACTACACAACCTCTACACCCAGGGCATGTCTTTATGTTCCAGAGACACAGAAGAAAAATGTTTTACTTTTTTTTTTTTAAAGAATTTCAGTAAGGCTGAAAGAAATATGTTACAGAGTTGTTATTATTATTTTGTGTTTATAAAATATCCCTTGTAGTGCACATTGTGTCTTGGTTGATCATAAAATGCAATGATTTATTCATTTTCAATTAGATTTCTGTTAAATTTGTTCATTAGTAGTTATCAGGTCCTTGAGGTGATGGCCAGCATTATTCTATTCCTCAGCAGCACCTTTAACGAATGCAACATTAACCTTAAATACAAAACAGTTGATCTGGCCTCCTCTGCACTCCTGCTATACTGTCTGGTCATCCTCCACCTCATGACAGCTCTTCCTCCGACTCCACATTTTACGATTCTGAATAAACCCTTTCTGTCTTATTGACCCCAAAAAATCCCTGAGTTTGAAAACTGGTTGAAACAAGAGGTAGTATATGATGCCCACTAGAGAAAACAATAAATAAAAGTTGTATATTTAAAATAATAAAAGGGTTACATTTGCTGCACCTTTCTGAATTTTTACTAAAGTGAACTTCGGAGTGTCATACTGAAGAAACAATATGATCGCAAGCAACAGTGACATAAAATCTGCAAAAATGAAGTGTTTGCCTCCACTGTTGCAATAAAATGTGGAAGATATGATATATGCTGTTTTTAAAAGAAAGTTTGTGTTACCCACATCCCCACAAATCTGGCATCACTAGAAGGACCAAGACGTCCTCTTGATAGCGCGGTAGGACTCAAATAGATTGCATAAATAATGCTTTTTTTAGAGGTCTTAAACCCTTGTCCACCACAGAGGACAAAAATAAACTGCCAGGTCTCAGGGGGATATAGACAAACTAGGCAAGATGTTGAATATGTTTTATTTGTCACATACACAATTATACATGTACAACGTGCAGTGAAATTTAAAGCTGAATCGCTCCTGAGATGATGGCTTGAAAAGAGAAAATAGTATAAATTAGGTATTTGCCTTTAGGAAGAGCACCTCTTCTGATTGGTCCACCTGTTGCACTCCAATGCCACTGGACTAGAGTACCCTGTTGATGAAAAACAGTATTTTATGTCTTTCCAACTGTCTTATCTTTGAGATATTGAGTAGCTTACAAGAAACAAATGGGAAGAAATTATTTACTGCAAGCTGTAAAGTGTAAAGATAAAAGAGTTCCAACTACTCAGCATTCAGCACCACCAGTATACTGATCACTGCCTGATCATCTGGAGTCATCTGTTCCTGTTTCTTCATTGATTCAGGCCTTAAGTTAGATGTGCTTTGTTATGATTGAATGATTCATACGTAGGTCAGTGTGTGGCTTAATAAACAATAAACATTCTTCTGAAACTGGTTAGGTTCAGGGACTGGACTGAAAAGTCTCTCAGGAAGCCTGGAGAACTGTTCCTCAAGACTACATTAAAATACAAGAAAGTCTGGATCTTTGGAAGTAAAATATGAAGAAATTCGGTGTGGCTTGAGAATTTTGCACAGTACTATACATCAGACTTTAGATTAAAGGTGATGGTGGTGGCATAATGGTTAGGATATGTGCCTCTGGACCAAGAGGTCATGGGTTCAAACCCTACCTTCAGCTCCACCACTGGGTTCCTGAGAAAGACCCTCAACTCCGAGTTGCCCCAGGGAGACTGTCCCCTGTAGCTAGAGACTGGAAGTCGCTTTGGATAAAAGCGTCTGATAAATGCCATAAATGTAAATGGAATGATGAGTTCAAAAGTCTGGGGCGACAGGGTGGAACATAACCTGATAAAAATAAACATTTAATAAGAATAAAAATGTAATCCATGCTTCATACAAGAAACCCTTATGAAATTTCTACACAAACCATTATCGATATGTCTATTACACTAACAGTGTTGGATAAAATGAAAATGCTGAAAGTTGGCATTTGAGGTTGTATAATATCAAGAACCCTAAATAAGGATGGAAAGAGCGGGCAGTTTTATTATTTTTATCTTTTTTGGGGTGAAGGGGGGGGGGGGGGGGGGGGGGGGGGGGGGGGGGGGGGGGGGGGGGGGGGGGGGGGGGGGGGGGGGGGGGGG
>JBBPDE010000134.1:25613662-25624788 GCA_037974605.1 Nannopetersius ansorgii
TTCTAGATTTCCACCACCGGAGGAGACACAGTTTTGGGGTGGTAAATTTCATTTACATATAAAAATGTCTTGTCTAGTCAATAGGTTACAAACAACTTGTATTTGACAGAAATGTAAGCTCAAACAGTGGCAGTATCTCAGAGAGGTAAATGAATGGTTTGTTTCAAATGCCATTGCATGTAGGAGGTTACTGCCGGAGGTTGTCTGTCTATGTTTGTAGATAATGGATTATCTGCCATCATTTATGGGCCGTCCAGTCATTTAAAAAGTTACTTTGTCTGCACCTTGAAAACATTTTGCACGTCTTGTTAATAAATCGAATTAGAGAAATAATCCAAAGCAATTGAAAAACAAAACCCTGTACATTCCATGCCACCTGAAAAACCAGAACCTGAAAACCAAAACATCCATCAATCATTCGGCTAGGTGATGCCCACCCTTGCCCACCACAGCAAGGTTAAGTGTAGATAGTCTGGATAGAGAGAGAGAAAGAGAAAGAGAAAGAGAGAGAGGCTTGTTACTTACAGTATTGACGGCTAAATAGTGTGCGGATGGTGATGGTTATAAAACTCCGGTGAATATGAAAGTGTAACCTGTACAGCGCTGCATTAAAAACCTCAAAGCTACGCCCACACGTCACATGGCAACAAAGCTGGCAGTAAACTCTGCCTAGAACCTGTTTCCTCACATGACCTATTCAGCTGCCTCTAAACCCTTAAAAATGATTGCAAACCAATTCCCTGCTGCCTGTTGTTCTACTCTACATTCAAACCTTTTTTTATTCTAAAACATTCTGATCATAAACTTACTGAACTCTAATAAACTCTATGTGACTTTCTGTACACTTCTCGCATGAACTCACATTTAATGGTACTCAGACTTTATATAAGACTTTCTGGACTCCATATGAATTTTAATGGCTGTATTTTTATAAGCAAAAAGCGCTGGTGACCAAGTTGCCTAACATTATTTTAAGAATGATTAAAAAATATGAATGAATGTTCTTCAGGTGCACTGGTATTATAAAGTGTTCTTCAGTTGTTCATCCAGCATTAAACAACTTCATTAGCTTAATAATGTGATGAAGGCGGAACCTGTGATCTTCGGTCGTAAATGTGAAGAAACACCTCAGAACTCGGAGAACAGACTCTGTTTGTGTGAATGTCATAATTATCACAGAAGAAATAGACACAGTTGGATATTCTTGTTAGATTCTTGATCGAATTTGGTCATGTGATCTCCGAGTAAATAGCCTTAAGCAATGGTGGAAATGGCCAGGTTTTACAGGGAAATCCCCACAATGCACTTTTTCTTTTAAATCACGTGCTGAAAGCCTAGTGCCTTAAAACACTTGCCCTGCCGGTCGTGAGTTACTTTAGCTGTTTAAATGTCACACACCTCTAGGTTGACAATATAGTACAGTAACACACTACGAAACACAATGTACTTAAAATGTGCTTAACCCGACCTTAACTTACCCCTGAAAATACAACATACACATTTAATTTATGTGGCCATTAATTTGTGAAATCGGACCCTTAATTTTACCTTAAAATTACTTTTAAGGCATGAATCTGAAGCCCCCTTAATCTTACATTTAAGGTGTTCATCCAGGAAGCTCTGTTATTTAAGGGGCAAATTTATAACATTTAAGTGGAAAATACAGTAGTTTTACCCCTTAATCAGCCTAAATCCTAATTAAGGTCATTTAAAGGGGTAAAATTAAGGGGTTAGGTTTCATAGTGATTATAAAGGGCCAATGCCTTACATATTTCTGTTTTTAATATTTTTGTGTCTTATTTGTGTCCTTTGAGGTCCAGTGTGTTTACTTTATAATCATAATAGTCACAATTCATTTCTTAGAATTAAACAGGCTGTTTTTGTCACTCTGCCTTTAAGAAAGATATATATATAAACAGACGCTATTCTTAGTGTCTGTTGTTGTGTATTGTGCCTCAAATAAAAATAGTGCCTGACAGAAATTCTCATTGAAAGGGCTAAATTGCCATAGGCCAAGGAAGCAAAAATACCAAAATGTTTTTTGTGACATCACAAAAAACAGTCCATTTAAAACAGGTTGCTTTTGCAGCATAGTTTTCATATGAACAGTCTCTGAAAACAGCGAAGCATGTTTGACAGCACAATACATTAATTTCTTCCTCAGAAATAAAGTTTTTCCATCATATGGGCCCTTTAATAATGTGTACATACCACATTGCACTCTAAAGGAAAACGGAATGAAGGAAAACGAGACACAGTGAAAATGTTTAAATAGAAATTTGTATTTACATCAATATTAACATCAAGAAACAAGATAAATGCACCAGTAATTTACATCCTGATCAAGATAAGAAGCATGTTTTACCCCTTGTCATTTTTTAAACCTGTTTCTCTTTCCTTTTCGCAGAGATATTCTCTTCGGGGTAACTCTTTTTAAAGAAGGAAATGAGCCTTGGTGGGAAAAAGATTTTCAGCTTATTTACCAAAAAAGAGGGAGAAAACCCAAATCAGGTTGGTGTGGAATGGAAAGTAGTCTTAAAAATTTCAAAGCAAAAAAAACATTCTGAGCTTCATAAATCATATCCATCTGCTTAAAACTGTCTAAAATAAAACCTTAATAGCATTATTAATAATAGCACTGTTACATCATTCAAGCGTCCTCCGGCACAATCAATTTCCACGGGTCTCACGATAAAAGAGCTAGAAAAGTCCGCCGCACCTGACATCACTTATATCTCGCTGAAAGTTGATACACGAGGGGTGCGCATCTCTGCACCCCCCCACCCCACCAACACAATCACACGAGTACTGAACCGACATAAAAATGGCAAACAAAAATCTTTGGATTGCGCAAGTGTTTAAAGGTAGATTCTTGAAGAGCTAGACACGTCAACAAATGAACACAAAAGCAGGAAAGGTTTAATCAATGTGGGGAAATGAATAAAACTAACATGCTGGGCGACTTCCAGCGAAGAGATTCACGTCCAAACCTGACGCTTTTCCACACTTTTCTTCACACGGAAACAGCTTCGGACTGGATTCGCTTAAGCAGGCGACAAAACCAAGAGCCAAAACGTCTCTTAAAATACGCCAAGTTTACAGTATAGCGCCAGTATGTGTAAAGAGTGATGCCTTTTATGGCCAGGCTTCACGTTTCATACAGTTCATTCGAAATGATAAAAGTTTCAGGCGGAGGAACCGTCCATTCATTCTAGCTTTAGAAATAAAAAAGTGCTCTCTGAAAGAATAAAAAGTGGTGACTTTTAAGTTAAAAACAAAATTAGTATTAACAAAAACAATAAAACACCTCGCCGCATCCTCACCCCTCCCTCCTTATTGAAGTATTGAAAGCTGTATTGACCTATAACACAGAATAGGTAAATCAAATTATAAATACAGAGCCTGACAATCTGTGCAAAAAACTGTATGTGACCTACAAAAAAAGCAGATATAATACATTTGAAGCTTATTTACAAACTGTATTCACAGACCAAAAAGGGGGGTGCGGGTGGGTGTAGGGGTCCATCCGTTAGAATGTGACATCATTTCTAATACTGCAGTACCTTTGCTTCGAGAAAGTCGATCTGAGCTGTTCTCCACTGGGCTGAAAAAATCCAGAGGGGAGTGGTGGTTGGAACTGGGGTTGGGATAGAGGGATTGGGACAGTGGGGTTTGGGATAGCGGGGTTGGGAGATGGGGGGGTTTGAGATTATTGCTTAAATCTGCATAAATAAATGAACTCTGTGCTGCATTTCCATCAAAATCAATCTTGAACCACAAGCATCCCTTGTCTACAGAGAGGACGTCCAGAACGACGGTGGTTCTTCTCCGCTCTCCAGTAAGGCTAGAATGACCAAGAAAAATATTGCAACGATCCTATCGCCCATTAGCCAGCCGTCGCCTTCGCTTCTGCTTTTCCCGGTAAAGTGCAATCACAGCCGAATAGTTTCCTCACTCCTAGTACCTTTAACAAGACAGAGGGTGGTCTTACATCCAAAACGGTCAACACAGCATGATATACATTCGGAAAAACATTGGCAAGATTTTTTTTTCATGTGTGTTCAACGTGTCGGACCATTTTTTTGTTTTTTTTTGCGTCATCTTCAAAATCTCAATATTTCCGTTTTGGTCCAGTGAAGCGTAGGGACTCGAAATAAAGTAAGGAAACAAACAAACAAACAAATAAAAACAACAAACCCCACATAGAGGAAGAGAAGGAACAATTCTGAGGACGATTCTGAAGATGATGGTATGTTTGTGCACTCAAGTTCAGTGTCATTTTTGTATCTGCATTGATGTCTGTGTCTCAGCTGTATCTTTATGTGTAGGATACTTTGCATGTATGGAGGTGATGAAGTGTGTAAAATCTGTCCGTTTCCCTTGAAATGAGAGCCGCAGAGCTTTGGGTGGGTCTCTCTTAAGCTTCACAGTGTCCCCATTCTTCTGAAGTGTCTCCTCAAAGGTATTTCTGTGAAATAGAGAGTTAGAGTTAATGCATGTTTACTTCTTTTTGTCTTTCATTTATCTGTTATTTCATGCATTTTCCATGTGCATGAAACAGTTAGACGGAATTGGTTACTTAGCTGGAAACACCCCTCACTGATGTACAGTTAGACTGTAGACTGTATAGTTGATGCAAAATCTGTATTATTCTTCCTGTAGCTCTTCAGGATTGGTTGGTTTCTGACCACTGAGTTACTACTGGGTGGGCGATTTTGGCTGGTGGGCAAATTGCAACCTTGATTAAAATACACCAGTAACACCATAATGCCTATACCAGCACCACACACACTACCAAAGGAGTGTCAGTACTGATCCCTCACCCAAATATCCAGTCACCAGTGGTCCTGCTGTGATGAATAGAGTGGGCAAATTCTTTGTAGCAGCAAAACATCTACAGTCTGTAATTGTCTATATACTGGGCCTACATACGTATATGGGAGGTGGGGCTTATTGTGATGTAGCAATACATAACTGACGATATGCACCAGGAACATGTTGAAAAGCATCATAGAGAACAAACAATCTATTAATTGTGACTTTTGATTGATTATAGCATTAAACCAGTGCAGGTCAACAGCACAGACCAGCATTTTCAGCAGTGGGAGCTGTCTTGAAACTTGTTTGTTTCCTCAAATTGTAAGTCGTTTTGGATAAAAGCATCTGCCAAATAAATGTAAGTAAGAGTAACGTAATGTAATACTCCCCACTGTTCCAGCTCTACTCTCATTGCTAAATTGTGCCACAGCTAATTACAATCATTATTGTGGCATTCTTGTGGGACATTTAGGACCAAAGACTTATTCTAAATATGGTGAGAATATATTTTCTCCGTCTTTCATTGTTGAAATTATCATGAGTGAATTAAATCGTGTTTAAAAAAAGCTTTGCAGAAATATTTGTTGTCTCGCTCACCTGTTCTGGGCCCATAGGCATTCTACCCATCATGCCCATGTTCATCTGACTCATGTGACCAGGGTTGGCTCCCCCGCCTCCGCCCATGCCTCCGTTCATCATCATCGGACCATACTGCCCAGAGCCCTGCTGCCCAAACGGCTGCTGCGGGTATGAACTGCACGCCAAAACAGGGAAGTAAAATGAAAAGTGAAAGTGACTGGTCATACGTGAACACACCACAGCACACAGTGTGAACAGCACGAAATACAACCTCTGCACTTAACCCATTCACCAAGTGAAGCAGGGGGCAGCTACGAACACAGCGTTACTGTATATGATGTGTATATAAACACTTTTTAAGTTTCAAAAAGGAATTTCCCAGAAATTTCTGCATAATTAAATCATTAAGCCATAAACAAATGGCGCTTCTTCGCTGGCACAAGGAACCATGCTGTAGCATAAACAAATGTTTTCTTTTACAAATAATGCGACAGCAGGGCCAAAAGTAGGCTTCAGTGATTTTTGATTGGTTGAAATATTGAGACTTTTTTGTATTGTCCACACTGGAGACACAAAATAACAACTGGTTATGAGGTACGGGCACTATACTGAGTCTTTTATATCAAACCACTCCCTGTCAAATTGGACTTTCCTGACACTAACCATGAATTAAAATTAAGGTTCTTGAGTTAGAATATATTATAAGACTGGTCATTAAACAACAGATCTAATATTCAATTATAAATCTATGAACCAAATGTTCACGTCATACAGCTATGAGAGAGAGGAGCGTACGTGTGAGCCACACGTTTAAGAAGTTAAAAATCTAGTCACTGACTGTAACCATCTCTCCACAAAAGAGTTACACTACTGCTAGAATGAATGTATTAGTTAATAATATAATAAAGCTCAGTGTCTTGGCTAGCAGTCAGGATTAGGTATCACCACAGGCATTCCCACTAGTTCTATGATGTATTTGCATACAGCATGCTGAGTGTTGCATAAAACCCTTATGAATGAAAACATGAATATATTTATGCTAATAATGCAATTAAGGTTTTATTTTAGACAGTTTTAAGCAGATGGATATGATTTAAACTGGGAAGTCAATGAAGTACATGCACTACTAACTATTTGGGCTAAAGATAAATTTCAGTGGGAGCAAAACTATAATAAATAACACAAAAGACAGTTCTGACATAAAAGCCCATGCATGCGGTTTTGGGACAACAACCAGCCCCAAACTGGGGAGAAAATTATGTTTCTAATGCATCAGAAGCAACTGAGATACACTGGAGAAAATATGACACAACTTCCCTGTCATTGCACACTGGATAACTGTGGAAAAGTGCCTTAATCTTTTGGAGTGGTTTGATGTAAAAGACTCATGCACACTCAGTATTTCACAATAGTGGTGAATGGATGTCGGAGAAAAGTCTAATCTCTTAAAAATGTTATTTTTTGGAAGTGTATTACTAGGTATCTTAGTGTCTGAGACAAAGAAAAATAATTTCATCCAATGAAATCAAACAATTCAGAGGCTCAGAAGAACTAAACCTGGTAATTAACTGCTGAGCTGTATCAGGTGTTATTGACTGGGGACGTCATCAAACTGTGCTGTGGCCCTGAACACTCCCACTTCAAACGTTTCTCTGAAGTTCCTCACCTGTTGCGGCCCATTCCTCCCTGAGGCCAGCCCTTCATGTCAGGTGTCTGGTAGATGGGGCCGCCCTGAGGGTGCTGCTGCATCATAGGGTTTTGCGGGGGCCCCAGGCGACCGGGCATCATGGCGTTAGGGGGACTGCCTCCAGCTGAGGCGAATGAGGGGTCTCCCTGCTGACCCATCCCTATATAACAGAGTGAAGACCAAATCATGTTTTAGCTATCTCTCTCACAAAGTTGCACTGGCCTATAAACAAAGGTGCAACACAATCACCAAAACTGCACTCATCCACTGATACAACGTGAAATTTGAAATCGAAATGCCTAGAATACAACCATCTCTGCGAATTTTGATTGCAAGTCAAAACTATACGCTTGAAGGGTGCAAGATTATAGATCTAAAAAACAGCGTAAGTTACTGTAATATTTAGATATTCCTTACCATAGTTCCCATAGCCAAACTGCTGTTGGCCAGGCTGGCCCATGCCAGGCCCACCCATGCCCCCATCCATGCCGGTGGGGGCTGTGACGTTGGGTGGTGGGCTGAATCCTCCAGCTGCCGCCTGCTGCTGCTGCTGCATCATCATCATCATCCTCTGCTTCCGCATGTGCATGGTCACCATCTCCCTGCTCCGCTGAGCCATCATCTGAGCATTCAGGAAACCGGGCTAATGTAGAGAGGGAGAGAGAGAGACAGAGAGAAAGAGAGAGATAAAGAAAAAATATATATATTACATAATATGGTATTATCAACTCTGAGCATTCTGAAACTGTGATCTCGGAAGTTTTTTTTTACTTCTCTGACCCTCCTCCTAACATTGGCGGAAAGACAAAAGAGCTTCTAGGCTGATTTGAATTAAAGTTTTTCAAATGATCACTCGAACTGTGGATTTGAATATTTTATGTCTTTTCTTTTTACCACAGACTGTTGCAGGTCAACACACTTTTGATGTATTACAGTGGGATGCTCTTGAGGATTTGGGCTATGTTGCCACATATTTATCCCTCAGACCTTTCAATAAAATACTTAAGGTAAGGAGCTTTATAAACACTACAATACCGAACAGATCCTAGTCATATTACAGCTTGTGTTACGCTTATGATAACTGTGTGTGTGTGTGTGTGTGTGTGCGTGCGTGCGTGCGTGCGTGCACGCGCAGGTATGGACTGTGATGCTTACCTGCCCCCCCATTCCTGGCTGCATTCCAGGCCGCATGCCAAGGTTTCCTCCTGCAGGATTCTCCATCTTTATCCCCATGCCCTGTCGAGCCTGGCTCATGAACTAAAGGGAGACACAAACACCTCATAAGGGATATATATCTTTGCTCAAATCTATCTTAGGACAATTTTCTGCGAGCTGTAGTTCACAATTTCTGTCTATTTGCTGAGTTTAAGAAATTGGAAAATGATCAAATACAATAAGTGCCACAACTTTTACACGTTGGGCATTGAAATGTGCAATTTTTCTGTAGAGGATGCAAACTTTACATTTAGGCAAAGCATAGTTTGAACAGTCAAACTTTGCATGCATTTCTTCAGTCCCTGTCAAATTGGACTTTCATGACACTAATCATGAATTAAAAGTTGGTTCTTGGTTCAGAACATATTATAAGACTGGAATATATATCTAGACTCAAAGTCATTAAACAACAGATTTAATATTTAATTATAAATCCATGAACCAAATGTTCACGTCATACAGCTATGAGAGAGCGGAGCGTACGTGTGAGCCAAGAAGTTAAAAATCTATGTCTAGTCACTGACTGTAACCATCTCTCCACTTGCTTTAAATATCTGCTATTACTGTACTGGTGACACAGCAGCGTCTAGAGTGAGATGTGCTGGGTCAACAATCCGGAACCCCCCTCTGAGGATGTATCTTGATGGTAAAGGAGCTACGGCTGCTTTCTTTGTTCTTGTAGTTGTGAATGCACAAGGAAGCAGAGTATATATCTTATTGTACCCAATATGTCTACAGTAACAAACTGTCATTAATTAGTGTTCAGGTGAGGAGGAAAGGTTGAAGTAGCTAAAGGTAGCAACAAGCTAAAGGCAGAAAATTGGTTCAAACCTCCATTTGAGTTTTCTGTCTCAATGAATAATAAAATAAACCTTTTGCTCAAAATAGTTCAACTGAGAAACACAAAATAGCTACACTACTGCTAGAATGAATGTATTAGTTAGAATAAATGTATTTGCATAGAGCATGCTGAGTGTTGCATAAGACCCTTATGAAGGAAAACATGAATATATTTATAAAATTGTGAATTCTGTGCTCCAGACTATCACACTACACGACAAATAACGAACTCTAGTTTTAGGCTAAAATGTCCCTTTAGATGATTTGTAGAAACAGGGCCCATTTCCATATTCATATTATTAGATCCTGAAGAGAAACACTGTATGTAATGGCATCTTGTAATTAACTACTTTATTTGAAACGATGAACAATGAGAAGCTGAATAAAGCTCTAAAATAAATCATCAGTAAATTGTTTTTTGCTATGCTGATATGCAGATCACAGTGGTTTTACTTTACGCCAGGAGCAGCCTAAAAAGTTACAGTCTTGGGAGGTTTCTCTGGGGAGTTTAATGAATAAATGAATTCATGAAACAAAAGTAAACAATTGTGAAGAAAATAATGCAGACCAATCTTTAACCACTACAACTGTCGCTAATACTTTGTCGTGTAACATTATAACATCCCTTTTCATGGATTTGAAGATTTGCAGAAATACAGTAATGTATCCGTTGGATTAAAAAAAATACCAGTGTGTATCTCAACACTTTTTTCTGAGACACATTGGACCATTTATTTTTGTCCATTCGTCATTAAGTGTTAACATGCAGCTGGTAATTTCAATTGAAAAAGATGTAAAAAATGAAGATAAGATGATTCATCACAAATACCATTCCTTTACATAGCCAGTCACTTCAGACCTTTTCTATTGGGTTTGATATGGCCATGGGTGTATTTGCATGTGTGTGTGTGTGTGTGTGTGTGTGTGTGAGGAATGGGGGTGGGGGGTTACCTGCTGTCCTTGCAGCCTCTGCTGTAGTTGTAGTCTGGTGGGTTTGGTGGCGCTCATCATTCTAGGCCTCATCATACCGGCACGAGGGTGCCCCATGCCCCCCATTGGTCCCATGCCTCCCATCCCAGGGAAGCCCCCCTGCTGGCCCATTTGGTTCAGCATTGGGTTATAGCCCCCAGGTGGTGGCTGGCCCTGCATGTGGTTTCCCCCATAGCCAGATGGCATTGGCATGGAGGGGGGGCCAGGGTAACCCTGAGAGTACATGGGCTTCTGCTCCATCACCATAGACGGGTCCTGCCCTGGAAAAGGCTCCGGCTGCATTTCACCACCCTGACCCTGAAGAGAGAGAGAGGGAGGTAGAGAGAAAGAGAGGTACAGATCAATGAAAACAAGACGAAATAACACAGAGTATGTACTGCAAACAAACAAACACACACACACACACACACACAAAACTACAAAGTGAACTCATGAAAAGGTAATAATCAAAGCTATTCAAATATAACATCTGAAAAATGTCTCTAAACAGTTCATTGCAGTCAGATCATGTTAATGATATTAATAGTTTAATAAAAAAAATAGTACTTAATTTCTTCTTCATGTTCTTAAAATCACATTCAATTCTTTACTTTTATATAAACTACTAAATACACCTACTGCAATCTAGTTTACAGTATTTCATCTGGATGCAAACTTTTGGTAGTTAGATGCCACAGTTCTCGCAAAGCAGCTACGCAAGCTGTTGTGGTTTTGTTTATTCTCCAGCGTTTGTGTGTGCTGACCTGGCTGATGAGGTCAGGGATGCCCAAGGCGCGGTCGATCTCCTCCAGAGCCATAACATCCGTGTTGTTGAGCAGAGAGTCCAGCTGGTCCAGGAGGGCTCTCTCATCACTCTGACCCTCAGAGGTGGAGGGAGGCACCAGCAGCTCATCCAGAGCATTACCAAACTGACGCCTGGAGCGCGCACACACACACACACATACACACACACACACACACACACACACACACACACACACACACACACACACACACA
>JBBPDE010000134.1:25657029-25678287 GCA_037974605.1 Nannopetersius ansorgii
TGATGGAGGGTGGAAGGGGTGTGTGTGAATGTGATGGAGGGTGGAAGGGGTGTGTGTGAATGTGATGGAGGGTGGAATGGGTGTGTGTGACTGTGATGGAGGATGGAAGGGGTGTGTGTGAATATGATGGAGGATGGAAGGGGTGTGTGTGAATGTGATGGAGGGTGGAAGGGGTGTGTGTGAATATGATGGAGGATGGAAGGGGTGTGTGTGAATATGATGGAGGATGGAAGGGGTGTGTGTGAATGTGATGGAGGGTGGAGGGTGTATGTGAGTGTGGGTATGGGTGAAAAGGTGCGCGTTTGAGTGAGGTTTGTTCAAATAGTTGGTCAAATTACAAAAATAATCATATCGGCTAGCGTGTGCTGAATAAATTATATTAAACACTTATAAATTATACACTGTTTAAGGCTTAGAAAAGGAAAAGTGGAAAACGGTGGTGCCCTCAGGGTTCTAAGGGTTAAGTATCATCATTTGATCATTTGCCCTAATTGTCCACCCTTATCGTATCATGTTGTTCTAAGAATTGCTAGGTTTTTAAGTACTTTAATACTACAGTATACTCGGTCGACCCCTGTATAACGTCTCTGTACATCTTGACAGACTGGGCTTGATATTTCCTTAATATTAAAGTGGTTTCAGACAAGACAAGCGAAGGGTGGGCCCACTATAGCATCATTCCCCTGCAGAGAGCTGAGAAATCTGCAAAATAAATAAAGAGGGCGCAATCGATGGCTGCCGTGGCCAGGGGCAGCCTCAGGTAGACCCAGAGCTCGTTTGCAACACAACACGGCAGCTTTTCCTCAGACCGGCTGAATATTTCATCAGCTGGCAGAAGAACCTACTGCCCCAGAAGGTCCTGCTAGCTTTTGGCTTTTGTTTGCTTCTTCATTGCAGAAAAACCTCCTTGGGAACAGCGTTCACTCAGATGACGATTTCACATCGCTTTCGTTCTTTCTTTCATTGTTTTTCTCCTCTTTCTCACCTTTCCCTGATGGGCTCTCTCTCTCACTCTCCCCCTCTCTCTCTCGTCTCCCCGTCTCCCGTCCTGGCGGCATGCTGGCGCTACTGGAATGAACGACCTTGAGCCAGCATGCAGGAGTGTGTTGCCATGGCAACGGCGCTTCACACAACCAGTAACAGCTGGATGCAACACTCTCCCAGATTTTTAGCTGGAGTCAGTGTGATGAGAGAAGGAGAAGAAGAAAAAAAAAACCTAAAAAGACATTGTCTCCCTCTTTGTTCTTTTCAGTCTTGCCCCCGGACTCAAACCATTTGAAGACATTTAGGACCTTCACACCAAGCAGCTGTTTCTAAAAACATGAAGAACATGGTTCTTTATTAGGTCTTATCAGCAACATTAAATGAACTAGTTCCTGCATCAAAAGTATTCTCGGAATAAAAACAGCATTGTCCAAAAGTCTCGAGCCTGTAATTTCCTCTTATTTTGCTTCCTTGTACTTTTAAAGTAGTCTCGAGGAACAGTTCAAAACAGACTTTCAAAGTCTCATTTTCAGTCCAGTCCAAATTTTAGTTATTTTATTCACTGTTTTAATTATAATACTGTGAACAAAAAGTAATGAAATGAAAAAAGTATTATTAGCCTTCATCTTTTCCAGCTCTCATAAGGGGAAAAGATGGTGCACTTCTGATTATTATCTGGGTTTCCTTACCAAAAGAGGTCACAATTAACACATTCCAGTGGTTTTTATTCCTTAAAATTAAAAAGACTTTTACCCTGCTTTTAAGTAAGTATTTATGTAAGTGAGCTCTGTTCTTAAACTGTGCCTGGTCTGGAGTGAAACACTTCTTGTAACTTCAGTGTGGATGAGTGAGGCACAACTGCTGAGGAGCCAAAAGGTGGATATGTGCAAATGTTAAATCATTTTACACATTTGCCTGGTTTTATCTTATGAAAAACACCTGAATTCCAGTGTATGACCCAACGACGCAAGCAGCCATCAATTAATAAATAAAGAAAGAAATGAAAAAACAACCAACAACAACATGGCAAAGCATTAGCTGTTGTCAGATTTTCCATGATAATTCACAGAGTAAATCTACCACAAGGTCCATCTGGAAATCATTCCAGGAGTGGCTGACTCTAAAAACCCAAAACGATCACATGAGAACATCTTCTACCAAGCATGCAAACACACGTGATCAGGGAAATGGAACCGCACTGCACAGAGCAAGTCTGTATTATATTCACATTAGACAATAAAGACCTGGGCAATATGGCATTTAATTGTATACATGCAATATATACTTCAATTTGAACCATGATGTATTTAATACTTCATAATTAACAATTACCTAATGAGGTTCCCTTTAGTTTAATACTAAAATAACAATAAAAATAAAACAATATTTATACAGTGACATTTGGAAGTTAACTTGATACTCAATTTCATCAATACTGAACAGCCACAAGGTAAAACATGCCATTAAAAAGTGGCAAGTCTCAGTATTTAGGAACTCACTGCATTTTCTGTGCATCACCTGGCTTTGGCCTTGGCCCAATAGTGGAAACGAGCCTGTTGATTTAAGTGCTCAGGGCACCCTGATGCTGAAGCTCAGTTCAGGGTACGTTTACAGAGTAATTGCAGCCTGTTGAATCTCTAAGTGGTTTCATTCACTCCACACGTCCCTTATGCTTCTCCCTCAGGAAAATCAGCCACAAGACCACCCATTTGGAATGGACTTCTGTTTAATTTTCAAGGATGGTGGCTGATCTTGGTGTTCTCCTGCCCTCCCACTCACTGCAGTCTGCTTGGGTCCTTCGACAATTCTTTGCAAGGCTGCCACTTTATTCTTCTTTAACATGCGCTCCAAATAAAACAGCTTCGAAATCACCTCTATTACCCTCGAAAAATAAAGCTTGATAAGTGGTTCTTGGCTTAGAAGAGCATCTGATTGGTTTTGAGGCTTGACAATATATGGATGTCCTTTATACTTTACAGTTTTGAATATATTACATTATATATTCTAAAACAGTGGTCCCCAACCTTTATTTCGTCACGGTCCTGTTTAATATCAGAAACTTTTTTCACGGCCTGGCCTTTAAGGAGTGGCAGATAAATATACGTATACATATTTATAAAAATCTATGATATGCATAAAATTTTGAATATTTTATATATTTGTAATATAATAATGGGGTATCTTTAAAATATAATAATAAACGTAAATCGTAAACTCGCAGCTTTATTAACAGCATTTTTATAACAACGAGCCGACAACATAACATGGTAACATCCACTGTTTTTTTTTCTGTGCAGCCCACGGACCAGTACCAGGCTGTGGGTCACGTGGCTGTGGGCCCGGGGGGTTGGGGACCACTGTTCTAAAACATGGAGGTCCAAATTGAAAAATGTTTTTCTTTTGCATTTTGCTCCATTAAAATCTTAGGGGCACCTTCACTTCTAAGATTTCAGGGCTGTAATATGGCCACCTTCAGTATCTCAGAGTGGAAGGAGGAGTGAGAGGAGTGGACTTTGGAATTTGGATGAGGCTTTATGACTCACTGTCTCTTGCAAAGTAATGCCTTACAAAATGCTATCTTCGCAGG
Source organism: Nannopetersius ansorgii (assembly GCA_037974605.1). Lineage (NCBI taxonomy): Eukaryota > Metazoa > Chordata > Actinopteri > Characiformes > Alestidae > Nannopetersius > Nannopetersius ansorgii. The sequence goes on from JBBPDE010000134.1 coordinate 25,660,601, forward strand.
ACCTCCATGTGGTTTGCTTTCTTAAAGAATTGCACATTTTCTTGTATTTGTTTGCTCAGATCATGCTGCTGCAAAAATAAGCTGGGGAAGGTTCATTTATCTGGCATTATCTCCAACAGGTTTGGCTGTAAACTCTACTCTCAGTACAGCTGTAATAATGCATTGATACATCATGATATCACAATGCAAAATCAGATCAATGTGTAGAATGGACGATATTCATTATTCATCACACTCTGATGTGCAGAAATTGGAAGATTAGTAATAGGTAGAGGTGGCACAATGCTTCTCATCATATTCGATATTGATACTGATACCACAACCTTGAGTATCTGCTAATACCATTCAGATACAGTCTTTGTCCCTATCGTAAACAACTAAGCTGTTAAATCCAATCCGCACTTTGAATCCAAAATGCCTCCCTACTTCCATAAGAGGCCGTTATGTAAAGTTATTAAATTCCAGTATACATATAGGGCACAGTTTTTCCATTACGAAGTTCTGCACACATGGCTAATTCACCTGTAGCTCTTTGTTAGCCATATTTTACACTGTGTGCAGGAGTCTGTATTTGAATGTACTATGGAGGGAGCAGGGAGCTGTTTGAGACACAGCTCAGCTTCTCATCTGTGTGACTCCTGTCCTCGTCTGGGTGTCTCTCTTTACATGTTGCTTATCGTTTAGATAAGCATTTACGTGATTCAGGCTTTTTTCCGATATCACCCCAATGATTTTGTCCCAGGAAAACAGTCTGGTGAAGGCACAGACATGCACTGAAATGGCTAGCAACAAGTGTAGACACTCCATTTCTTCCGCAAATTGTCCGTATCACAAACATATTTAATAATAGAGATTCTCTTAAATTCCTTAAAGCCCCTGCCAGCGATTGACTGGGAAAAAAACTGTCCAGCTCCTTTCTTTAAATTCCAGAAGAAGGAGGAGGAGCAACAACAAAACAACAAAAAAGGACGAAAGAATGGATTCTCTCTTCCCTCCATGTCCTCATACGGAATCAATGAAACACGCAGGAAGATTAATTTATCTTTAATACACACTGACATGCTGAAGGAGAGGCCCCCGCTCGTCAGTGAAAAGGACAAAGCAGGGCAGGAGTGCAGGCCAGCTTGGTGAGATCCCACCATGAGGTAGAATGGAGGGAGTGAAAAGAGATAGCTACATGCAGAGAGAGGGAGAAAGAAAGAGCCTGAGAAAGAGGGGGGAGGCCCAGAGTGCATTGTAGCTTAAAGGTGAAGAGTGGGATAGAAGGCTAGAGACAGAAAAAGAAACCCTAACATGGCATAATAAAAACGGCTACTGGAATATTATTGGTTTTATTGTCATGTTTTCCATTTCCAGTTCCTCTAACTTTGCCATTGCCATCATCAGCTTCAGTTTTGTGACAAGCGAGACTATCTTTCATCTTTCGTGACATAACAAAACTCCAGAAGTGATATTGCCTCCTATGTTTCCTGTGGAGTACTGCAATTTGTCAGAATGACAGCTGAACCACGCAATCACTTTTTAAAGGGGTAATCTGAGTTAAACCAGAGTTTAATATTATCTGTTTAGTGATGCAGTATTCCTCCTCACCTGAGGAATGAAGTGATGAGAGTCTATTTCCTCCATTTTAAACTCTTGAAAGTGTTGTGGCACTGCTGTAGACTGTTTACAACATATAAAGTGCATTTATATTTAATTTTCCATTTTGGCCAGTGTCCCTCTAGTAAACAAAGTGTTTTCTCTTCAATCAAGGTCAAGAAAGTTGTTGACCAATCATTAGAGCCATGATATCGCCATGGTAATTCAGCTTAAAAATGAGATACATGTTATCATTTAGAATTTAGGAATAATTTTCACAGGAATTAAAAAAATTGGACTTCTGCAACTTCAAAGAAGAACATGCAACCTTCTCTGCTCTGCCATGGACAGATATGTCTTCAGTTGCCTTCCTGCTTAGAGAACCCTGTGGTTCCTCAGCCCCCTGCTCCCCTCTCCTACTCTGCCTGACCCAGTCACCACCTCCTCCCTGCCCCCCTTTTCTTTTGGCAGACGCCATCCATCACTGTCACCCGGCTCCTCATTCATCCCTGTGACCCCCACATGGTGAGCCACAGGCCAGGCAGCGTGGCCGTGTCGGGCCACCCCTGTTCCCCAGGATTTAGTAGCTCCTGCACAGAGCTCTGAGTGAAGGAGAGGGGCAGGCATGGTGCTAATTAGGAGTATCGTTGTAAGAAAGATGGCGATGTAATTCTCCCGTTCCAACGCTCACTCTCTTGCTAACGTGACACCCGGCAATTCCTCAAACCCGACACTCCCCTCGCCCCCCGCAACAAACAGAGGTCAGCAGGAGCTCAGTGGTTTGTTCTTCTTCTTAGCGTCTTCAAAGAAAAACAGCCTTTCTTCAGCACTGTAATCGCAGTGGCAGTCCTCGGGTAGAAATCACTACCTGACATACTATGCTTTGCAAGCTTATATATAAAGGACATCATTCATTGCACAGCAAGTCACATAAATTATATGAACATCTGAATTATATCCCAACAGTCCATTTTGATTTCAGTGTTAATAAAAGAAAGACAAAACTGTTCTTTCTCACACACAAATAATGGGGAAATAATTGGGAATAATGCAACAGGCTGTACTTTGGTTGCAGAAAACATTGCAGTAGCAGGCTTCCATGCCTCTTAAACTGTATCTCTCCATATTATTTGGCAAGCGAGGAAAGAACTCAAGTTAAATCCTGGTGCAACAATTCACCTGGGTAAGAATTCCTGGAAGTTAATGAGATGATGGGATGTGAGCAGATAGTAACAGCTTCACTACACATTGTTTCTGTGATGCTTCTTTTTTTTTTTTACAGTCTAAAAATGTTCCAAAGAGTGTATTGTATACTTGACTCTGGTCAAGAGCAGTTACTTCATTAGGAATTTCATATTGTGTTTCTACAGTTTTTTCAAGATTTATTCATACATGATTCGGAAACATAAACCCATCAGCCATCAAAGCTGAGGATGGAAACCCGGTTTAAGGGCTGTGAGAGTATATGACATGAAGAGCGAATGTCACTCTTAATGGACCAGTGTTTGTGCATGAAAACCTCTCTGATCTGCTTCAGATGGCTTTTTTTTTCTGACAGGGCAATGCTCTACATGGGGTCGTTCCATCCATAGCAAGATATTAATCACACAATGTTAATGAGCATATAATGTAACGATGTGAGGTGCTAGAGTAGCTGTATGGCCAAATTGTGCCTCCCACCATAGCGGGAGACTTGCCTCAACTCGTTAAGGCATCCGCTTCACTGGCCAAAGTCATTTTCATAAATATGTCAAAATAAGCCCATTTACCTTTTAATATAACCATCTTATAACTCCAGACTGAGAACCACAGGTTCTATTAATGTACCGAACCCTGTCTACGAAAAAGAAACGATGATTTCAATCCTTTTCAAACTGTTTATCTTTGAACATTCAACAAACTAGGAGAGATTTCAATGTCCTTTCAACTCAGTCAGTAGAAGAAACCAACAGCTGTGAAACAAACACATCAGAAAGCACTACTGATCATTTGAGGAATGGACAGTGAACTGATGGAGGACAGAGAATGGGTCACGTGTGGTCTGAATCTCCCTAAGTCCATGAGTCATTGTAATCTGTCTCCTTATCCTACTGTCCACAGCTACATCTAAGACAGAGTTGTCCTAAAACAATGCGAAAGAAGGAGCATCTCAGACTTGGAGGCCTTTCTGTGTGCTTTTCATTGAGCTGCTTTCACTGGCAAACAGAAACGCCACTGTGCTTCAATTCCAGACACCAAAACAGCAACTACACAGCATTTAGAATACTTCTATAAGTCATGCTGTTCCACATGCAGGTCACACATTGAGCAGTTTAAAATAATCATTTCACATTAAATAAGAGCATCATCCATCCCTCGTCCCGTGTGAAAGCTACATTAAACGGGACAGGGGCGACTTTAATAAATGGAGAATGCAGAAAGTAGGTTATTACACTTCATTAATATCTGCCTTGAGCTTTGTAGAGAAAGGTTGACAAATAAAGATAAAATGTGACAACTGCTCCACAGAGAAACATTAGTCTGAGTCTGTGGCAGACAGGACATGGTGGCTCTCACTCTGCCTGTTTTTCCTAACACAGCTGGCTTACTGGTGTGGGTGTCAATGTTTATAACATAATTACAACAGCTGGATAAGATTGGTTTTAGTGCTGTAGGACCAAAATAAATGAAACAAAACATATTATATGGTTCAGTGTTTCCCCCATCATTGAATAACTTGTGCAGCTCTTAACGTTGAGAGGTCTCACTTTCTGTCTCGTGATCTGATATATTGAATGGCTGTGGTTTACACACTTCTTCACTGATCAATGACACATTACAAGATCTTTCACCAGCCTCTCTGCTCTCCAAACTATATAGTCATCACATGCAAGAAGTGACAAGGAATAATATCATGAAACAGGGCTTGTTTCCTTCAAAAAATTAACGCTAGTAAAAGGTGAACAGCAAAACCATGGATAAAAGAAAAAATGTGGATATTGCAATAAACTACTCTCTTGGATGTCCCCTAACTCTGTGTCTCGTTGCCTGAGCCTCATCCCCACATCACTGCCACTCCACACAACAGAACTTGGACATACAACAGGTCCAGATGTTTTGCAAGCTAGATATCTGTTGGATGTCTGCAAGGAATAGACGGGTCTCTCTGATGGTGTCTTTGTACACTTCACACATAGCGATTGACAGCTAAGTGAACCCCGATTTACCTCTGATCTGTTGACAGCTCTCTCCAAAATCTCTTAGCAAGTGGAAAATCGGGGCTGATATTATGTAGTGTGAAACAGGAATCAAGACACCAGCATATAATGGACCGCATAGTAAATTCTGTACATTTTTACACTCCATGACTAATATTTATACCAATCAGAACATTTGAGATGCAGTGCAACAGCCAACACTCGCCCAGGCTAGCAGCTAGAAGATTACCCAGCTGCACTTAAGAACCAATAATGCTTTCGGACTAGCAGATTTGGTCCAATTTGCAAGAAAGTCCAAAAAGGACACATTACTATATTCATCAAAAATTTGATGAGTACTACCTTGAAAAATCAAATAAGAGTTTTGCCTGTAATGTTCATTCTTATCACCCAAAAAGACAAAGTTTGTCTTTAAAATACAGGGAGATTTTCCACAGAAATTTGCTTTATTTCCATGATGTCTAACCCTTGAATGAAAACATGACCCCGCCTCCCCCAAAAAAGTATACAAACAAATAATAAACACACATTTACAAACCTGTTCACAACACTCACCTTTTACCCCATCAAACTCTACTTGTAAAACTATGTAGGAGATCATGAAAAACTGAAGTCATCATGTTGTTAGTTAAGGCAGATTCACTCATAACACAGCTGGCAGGTAGCTTTTCATCAGCCACCTTCCTTGAGCAAAGGGAACAGTCAGCACCTCTGTTCACTCCTGTTTCATTTACTCAGCATGCAAATATCTGTCACTGAAGTCTCCACTCTGTCCAATGCCACAGTGCCAGGTTCCTGCTAAACTTGTCAATCAAGGAATCAAGGGATTTGCTGTATGTTCTTCTGTATGTAAATCAGCAAGCCTTGTAATGTCACTGATGGACCAGGATCTTTTCAGACCATGTGTTCCAACTGGAACTGCAAATGTTCCCAGAGTGATCCCATTAAAAAAGGACTACTTCTGGTTCCCTAAAGAACCTTTCATTTAGGAATGCACAGAAGGTTTTGGCAATTGAAACTTTTAGGCCCATAATAGATGAAAGCACTTCGGTTTTCAGACAAAAGGGTAAAAAAGAATTAGAATAACAATTAGGGATGCACCTATTGCTATTTTCTTGGCCGATACCGATTACCGATTTTTTTGTAAGTGTGATCGGCTGATACCGATTTTTCCGATACCGATTTTTTTCCCCCAGATCACAGAAAATTAGGGTTTCAACTTTTTAAATGTAACGTGGAAGTTACTTTCCCTGTTTACTGGTTACTTTTATAATAGTGATATAAGATAGTGGCAACCCTACAGAAAATACAAACAAAAATCTAATTTTCTTTAATATAAATTTCTTTACAAATTTAAATAAATAAAATGTAATACATAAACAAAGAACTAACCCCCCCCCCACACACACACACACACAAAAAGATCGGTTTGAAATCTACAGTACGTGTGAGTGATCAGGCTAAAAATCGGCTATTTCCGATCACTGGCCGATCAGTCGGTGCATCCCTAATAACAATGTTCTAATAATCTAATAATCAGTTGCTTGTGCACCATATATTGCTATTGAAGTCGCAGTTGTTGCCTCTCTTTCTTATCCTACTATGGATGTAGGTTTAACAAAGTAGAATTATTTCATTTATCTGCTTTAGGATTATAGTACATGAAGGCAACAACTGGAGTTCCAATTCCCAATTCACTATTAGAGCTCTGAGCTCCTGGTTATAGTGGTAGTATAAGTAACACTATGCTTTGGTTTTAGAGACAGCTGTGAATAAATGAATAAACAAGTATTTAAATTACGGGCCAGTGTATATGCATTTCCTCACCTGTCCTTTTTATCAGTTTCAAAGCTTTGCAAAAAGACACATTTTATCTTAATTATGTGCAAGACCTTTGATCCCGACCCTTATCTCAGGACACCTCGGCTGCAGACATATGACCACTACTTGAAAATCTCATTTCCCGACCAACAGGTAGAAATTCTGAACTGTGCACATCCACGCAAGAGGCAGTTCAATCTCTCTCTATGGTCTCTTCAGGAGAACGGGTTCAATCTGCATTTTTCAAAGGCTGTAAAAGATTATACAACACAATAACAAGAAAAGCACTTGTCCTAAAAAAACCAAAGTGATGTATCGATACCAGTAAAATCACTCATCCCTCTTCCACTACAAACACAATGGGCCCGACCTACTTTAAATATGACTGTTAGAATAGAGGAAAAAAAACAGCTCACCAAAAAACACACAAACAGACGCACACAAACACATTCTCAACTTGCACTAGAAACACTAATTAAAGCTGCAGTCTCCTTTCTGTCTGCAATCACAGGTCGTCTTTCATGTCCAGAAAGTCTGAGCAGCTGCCTCCAGGCATCTTGGTCTACAGTCTACAGCATTTACACACTGGGAAACAGAAAGTATGAGTGTGTGTGCGTGCATGTGTGTGTGTGTGTGTATGTGTGTTTGTGTGTGTATAAAGTGCATTTAACACACGCTGCACTCATCGCTGCACCAACAAAAGCAACATGTGGGATGACCCGCCATTCTGATTAAAAGTGAAACTCTGCATGGGGGGTCTCTAGGTTCATCTCAGTCGTTAAACAAGCTGTTAGCGCCTCTTGCAAAACTTCACCAAATGCATGAAAACACTGGAATGATTTGGTGCATATACTCAGTCCAACTCAATTATATCTGTATTGCACTTTTTCCAATCTATATTATCCCAAAGCAGCATTCCAAAGGTATGGATTCCATAATGTTTAAGAGTATTATTATTATTAATATTATTCAGTTTCTTCTTGTACATATCACCTTTTGTATACTCATAACTTATAACTCATAACTTATACCTTTATCATGCACTTGCTGCTTATTGCACTTCTGGTTAGACCTAAACTGCATTTCATTGCCTTGTACTTGTACATGTGTAATGACAATAAAGTTGAATCTAATCTAATCTAATCTATGGGAAACAGAAAAGCCAAGACTCAAAAAAGAAAAAGCTCGTCGAGAGTATGAGAAAGATCCACTAAGAAGAACCAAACCTTAGGAAAAACTCCCAAAGTGCATGAAGTAAAACTATTGAGAGGAAACAAGACATTTCCAAAGAGCATACTGAGAAGAACCATGAATCAAAAAATAAAGGTTCCTGAAAAGAAAACTCAGAAGAGCATTACGTAGAACAACTGAGGGGAACCAAGACTCACATGGAAAAACTTTAGTAGAGCATGAGGAAGAAGCACCTAGAACAACCAAGTCCCAAAAGAGAATAAGGAAGACATTCTGAGAAGAATCACAACTGCATAAAAAGAAAAAAACTTCAGAAGAGCATAAGAAGGAACCACTAAGAAGAATCAAAAAGACCATGAACTACTGAGAATATTAAAATTAAAAGATGAAAAACTACAGAGGAGCATGAGGAGGAACCACTGAGTGGAACCAAGACTCAGCCCATCTTCCTGTGTTGAGTACAGTCAGGAGAATAAGTTCATCCGGAAGGTTACAGGGGGCCACAGACTTCTGGACTGTGGAGTGTGTGGAAGAAGAAGAGCTGGACTGTGGACTGTATGGAGGGAGAAGTACTGGACTGTGGAGTGTGTGGAAGAAGAAGAGCTGGACTGTGGAGTGTATGGAGGGAGAAGTACTGGACTGTGGAGTGTGTGGAGGGAGAAGTGCTGGACTGTGAAGTGTGTGGAAGAAGAAGTGCTGGACTGTGGAGTGTGTGGGGGAGAAGTGATGGACTGTGGAGTTTGTGGAAGAAGTAGTGCTGGACTGTGGAATGTGTGGAAGAAGAAGTGCTGGACTGTGGAATGTGTGGAAGAAGAAGTGCTGGACTGTGGAGTGTGTAGAGGGAGAAGTGATGGACTGTGGAGTTTGTGGAAGAAGTAGTGCTGGACTGTGGAATGTGTGGAAGAAGAAGTGCTGGACTGTGGAATGTGTGGAAGAAGAAGTGCTGGACTGTGGAGTGTGTAGAGGGAGAAGTGATGGACTGTGGAATGTCAGACACGCACGATTTACGAAAACAACTCCAGTCTGTTCTGAGCTGCAGAAGATCAGTTCGAGCACTGCCGGGAGAGATGCACTTCTGCATGCATGCAACACTCACGCGCACCGTGCAGCCGCAGCTGCTGCGCTCACACTCACTCTCTCTCTACACACACACATACACATATAGCGTTTTAGTACGCGGTGCCGTCCGCGCGTGCAACACGGACCGTCCGCGAGGACACTTGAAAAAATCAACAAAAACAACAAATGCACTTACCGATATGCACCTGTGCGGACGGTGGCATGTATCTCTTGCACTTCTCCCGCTTTTCTTTCTTTCTTCTTTTCCCTTACACTCCTCCCTCCGCCATCTTCCGTGCCGTGTTTGTTTAAATGAGAAACACTCCCCGAGAGCAGGCGGCCAGCTTGTAGTCCGCCGCGAGGCTCTCTGGGTAATGTAGTCCTAGACGCAGCGCTGCTCCATGCTGGCAGTCGCGCGGCGGACTACATTTACATGCATACACGTCACAGTCCGCGTGAACCTGAGTGTTGACGGCTGGCAGCGACGAGTCGCGGTGTTTATTTATAGTCCGGTAAAACTGACGGGCCGGCCGGGAGACCTGAACACACAAAACACGTTGGACATGGTCCTCTGTTCAGTGGAAGGGTAACGAAGTGTCATGTGTATCACGAAATACAGTGAAATAATATATGTAATATATTACATATATACACATCACAATAGCAAAGAGCAAAAAAGCTCTCTTGGACTTCTGGCCATGGATCCAAAAGTCAAATTATAAAAAGGAATGTGTGTACACACATCCTCTGCAGAAACAATATGGCATGTCTCTGCAAATCTTAGAACACAGTTTCCTCTACAGTTAAATTTAGCAATGGTCAGTAATCGTGCATTAAATGTGTAGAGGTTGTGTAAAATTCTGAGCCAATACAAATAAACAGTACACAGTAATTTATCCAATCAATTAATTAAACCATCAGCTGCTGAAGGAGGACCGAAGATCGGGAACAAACCTGTGTTCTTCTCACCAACATACTCAATGGATCTTTTTTACATTAACAGCATTTATCAGACGCTTTTAACCAAAGCGACTTCCATTCTCTACCTACAGGGGGCAATCTCTCCCTGGAGCAACTTGGGGTTAAGGGTCTTGCTTAGGGACCCAGTGGTGGTGCTGGAGGTAGGATTTGAACCTGTGACCTCTTGGTCCAGAGGCAAGTATCCTACCCACTGAGCTACCTCCCACTGAGTGTTTTTGTTCATCTATATTCATTCTAAGGTTTTACAGTGTAGTTACACAGTAAAACATCCTCATCCTCACTATTCAAATAATGTTACATATGTTTGTGTGTGTGTGTGTGTGTGTATGAGAGAGTGTGTGCATGTGTGTATGTGCGTGTGTGTGTCGTGAAAATAAAGTGTAATGTGCCTGAACATGTATGTTTTCAATTTTTCAGGTTTTTCTATTTTCGCAAGCTGATACAAACATCCCATTTGAAGGGATATCGCCATGCTTCCAACTTTGTGGATGCAATTTAGCGATGAACCTTTTCTATTCCAGCATGACTGCACTCCAGTGCACAACGCAAGCTCCATAAAGACATGGCGTTTGGTGTGGAAGAACTTGACTTGCCTGGCACAGAGCTTGACCTCAACCCCATCCAACACCTTTGGGATGAACTGGAGATTGTGAGACAGACCTTCTCATCCAACATCAGTGCCTGATCTCATTAATGCTCTACATAATGAATGGGCACAAATTCCCACAGAAGATGTGGGAGATGTGGATAGAGTGAAAGCTGTTCTAGCTGGAAAAAGGGGGGGGGGGGCAGGCGACAACTCCATAGTCTCTGTATTTGAATGTAATGTCATCTCTGTTTGTGTAATAGTCTAATAGTCTGGTGTCCTAAAACAATTGTCTATATTGCGTGTATGGACCATATTGGACTGGTGCATTGTGAATGTTTAATGGTCTTATGAGTGATGCAAACCTCTTTTATTTGGTCTTCCATGGTTTGCGCCCTTTAACTTTTCAAATGATAACAGATAGTTCACACTTAAATTACATTTACATTATTTATGCACAAATATCCACTCGTTGCGAGGCTGAGAGAATTGTTGAACTGCGACTCTCCATTTCAGCTGCTGGAAATTTCTCCTTCGGGCGTAAACAGTAACGTATCATTGCGTGACTTAATACAGTCAAATGTGCTTGAAAATGGAGACGTTTATTAATATACATCACATTTCTATCATGATAATGTTGATGAATGATCAGCATTGGGACCACTGAGAATATTCACTATGTGTCCAACAGTTTGTCGACGCCTCCAGTTCCATTTCTTCTGAAATCACAGGTATGAATAGATGGAGTTTGTCTCTTCTGCAAAGGATCTAGATATTGGTACATTGCTGTGTGAACTTGATTGCATACAAGGGATATAGTGAAATCAGGTATTGATGCTGGATGATGTTCTGGATCAAAAAACCTCACTCCAATTCATCTTAAAGGTCAGCGAGCTGCATCACTCCAGGGAATGCCGCTCTAGTGCTTCATAGCCGGACACTGTGTGTCTTTAAACCCCTATAGTCCATGCATGGTGACCAGAATTGAGCAACCAAAGATAGGTAGACCTTAGCATAGGTGAGAAGTAGCCAAGGTTTATTCCCAGTGAAACATATTAAAATGCCTCACCTCATACCGAAATGTGTCTTAACCGTGGCACGCATCCAAGTGGTTTATGGAAAATGAGTCACTATTGTCTGATCATTATCCGACTGTGAACCTTGTAATAAAAACACTATAAACAGGCAAAGTGGCTTGAATGAGTCACGGAAGGCAGGGTCCTTGAATCATTTCTGTAAACTCAATTAGGTTTTATAGCATTTCCCCTCACAAAAAAATCACATGGATTTTACATGTGTATGGATTTTTCTGTGTCTAACATGTAAGAGTGTGGGATTGCAATTCTGCCTGTAACATCTTCATTATTATTCCTCCACTAATTAGCATGTCTAGTCTTCCACACTCTTTAACACATTTCCTCAATTTAACTGATGAGAAAGAAAAAGTCATTGCTATGAAATAAGCGATTTAAGAAATTGTTACTGACAACAGTAGCAACTAAAAAAAAGCTAAATAATGATAATTCCATTCTTTTTTTTACAATGTTGGTAAAATGTAATAGCTCACATGGAAACTGTTGTTCAGGGAGGTTTAATAAAATAGTCAATTGTAAAAAAAACCTTTAAGAACTATCCAAATTTGTCAGTGAATCTACACATGTCTCCGAGGTTGGGAATGATTATGGTATTAAAATAGTGGTAAACAGGCAAAAGAAATTATTTATTTGTGAATTATTTTGGCCCACAATGCCCTGGATGAGCCCGTTCCCGAATAGGTTTCAGGTAAAACAATGTCTCAGACACCAGGCAGTGCATTCATAACCTTTTAATGTAATAACTGTCTGTGAGGAAGCTTTTAGAGTCAGAGGTCTGGTTCCATTCACCACCATTGTGAGCAATTCTGGCTTAGTTTCTCTGGAACAGAACATTTCACACCAGACACACTCTGAATTACTTTGTTAATTTCTTAACCATTAACTGCACTGAAATCGAAACTTGTGAAGGGGGAATCCTTAAAAATTAGGGTCCCCAAGCATTCTTTGGTTTGCATTACAGACAAAGAAAATAGTATAACATTTACTTTATTTAGAGGTTCTGTCTGGAGATTTGAACTTTAAAGGTTCTTCATACTCACACATCTCAATTACTTGAACAGGTCTGAACAGGACAATCCACTAAAATGTTCTTCAAGGAACCAAAACTGGTTCCACAGAAACTTTATTGGCACCTGAATGTTTAGGAGTGCATATAATGAGTCAGTTTGGTTCAGTCAGAACTATCAGGAGATGTAGTGGGGGGGGGGGGTTGCTGACTACATTTATTAAGGCAACATGGGCACACATGAGCTCATGGACGTCGGAACAATGAGAGGGTTGCATTATTTAACTATTAAATCCACTAGTGATCACTAGGGCATACTAATACTAAAACAAAACAGCAGAAAAACAGCAGTGTGTACCCAAGAAGCAAGTTCAGAAAACAGTTCTTCTTGATACAAACCCAAAGAACTCAAAATGAACCCAATTCCAGTGTAAACTCTGTAATACCACTTTGAATTAGTCTCCTGAACCAGACAGCACAGCTTTCAAGGTGTTCTGCTTTCACAGAAAAAAACTCTCTTACTAACTGCATACAGATCAATTGCATGAAATGTATGACCAAAACAAACACATGTTCCAGTCAGCAAATACACAAAAAGGATTTTTTTACTTGTACTGATTTTCACCTTCACCTTATTTAGTGCAACAATTATTTCTAAGCCTTATAGCTCTAAGGCAATATTAAAAAAGCAAACGACAGACACCAAGCCTGTTATGATTGAGTGGTTGCATTTAAACTAAAGGGGAAAACTGTGTAAAGCTGATGTTTGGCCAAACTGTCTTTTTAAGGCCATTTAATGTTTTCTGGAATCTTGGCTGACAATATGGCCTACTTCAACTCTGTAGACGACAGATTATTAAATGATTCCCCTGCCTGTGGCTACAGTCACAAGAAACCCTCAGATTTCCAAAACAGTAATCCTGATTCCAACTACAAAAATATGCCTGGATCCAGTTTCTCTGCGGAATGAGGGGGACTAAGTGCGATTATCTGCACACTCTGTGTGGAACAGAAGGCTTGACTCTGACTCACAGCAACACATCTCGCCTGATGAGACCCCTGTGGTTGTCTGCAAAGGTGGGAATCAATTCCATTTACTTAATAACACGTACAGGAATTACATTAATTTGTGCTACTTGGGTATTTTCAGATAACACTCAATAATGCATATTATACTATATACAATAATATACTTTTTCCATTCAGTGTGTCGAAAAAGGAAGTTACTAACATTTACCTACTGATTCGCATTTAGGAGTTTTATTTCAGTCTGTTACTTTATGACTACAGCCTGACTCTGTGATTAGTCACACCTGTCACTATGGAGCGTTTACATTTTATTTTTGACCAAAACAATCTAAAAAAGAGAAGGATAGAGCTTAGCAAACATTGTCTCCTCCTCTAAAAGATGATGGATGAGCGAAAGTGCTCCGCCTGCAGTTTTTTAGGCTCCTCAATACTTAAAGTGGGGTTCCAGTGAACCCAGACACCTGCTTGATGTCAGAGACACTTTTCTTTAGTCCAGGTTTAGGATACTCCATGCATCTTTTGCTTTTGAAGCATTAATGAGACAACAACTAACTCTCAATCATAACAGTCACCAGGAAAACTGAGCTCGGTGAAACGGCACCTTTCTAGAAGGGCTGAGAAACTTTTGGGCCGAATCATCTCGAAACCACTAGACACTCAGAATTGTTCAATGCCTTGAGGCCGCAGAGAGCAGAGAGAGCTTTTGAGCTAAACTGTTCAGACCTGAAGAAGAGATTGGGCTTCCAAGTAGAAAAATAATCAATGCAGTTGATGTCGAGGCTGGAGGCATTCCTGCAATGGTCTGGCTACAGCAGAAGAATCAGAATTATAATCACACATCAGCCCAGACAATAACAATATGGACAACAGAAAACACAATTAAATAAAGCGCAGTCTAATGCATCTAAAATGTCTGAAGTGTGGGTACCCTTTGCCAAATTATGCGTTTTGTCAGTTGAAGTGCAAATAAAGTTATTTTATTTACACTTCAACTGGTAAGATTCAGAGTCCCTAGTAAAAGATTTCAGCTGGAATGCCTCCAGAAGTCAGATTTTAGACTTTGGACTGACCTCACCAACCCTGACCTCAAACTTCAAGATTGTTGCTCTGTGCATCAGCTGTAGTGAAAGCTGCGGTAAACACTATCATAAACACATCTGGTTCATAAACATATACTGCACACACGTCTTTTCTTTGTTTTTCCTTTTCTCTGAAGGACCTATCCATTGTTTTCGGACTAGTCTGTGCCCTCCTGGCTGTTTTTCATCTTTCCTTTTCTTCCTTCTGACTCTGGTCGGGCTGATGCCCTGTGAGAGGCAGAGTCATCATTTCGTTAAGTTAACATCTGTATTCCGCCTAATGACTCAACAGTAACTCACTCACAGCTTTTCCCATCTAGCTCCTCACCACAAGTTCAGTCCCATTCTTGCCAGAAGTTTTTTTCTCTCCTCAGCTAGCAGTACATTATCGATGCTCTTCCAGTCTCTGTACTTAGGTCCGTTCCAAAACCTTGTTTGGCAGGGCGTCCCTGCCCCACCTTATCATTACATGTATGACATATTAGCTTGTGATTAGTGCATTAGCTTGTGGAACAATAAGCTTTTAGGTGTTTCTGTGCTGCAAAGAAAGCAGACTGATGCATCTAATGCCATCCTAGAGTCTTAAATATTGAACTATTATAGTGCTGAAAGCTCTAATCATTAGAAAACGGAAGCATTAAATTAACAGCACACAATTCCATACAGTATTTCACCACTTTTTGTGTTTCATATGGATACAGGTCAGAAAGATTGGTTAGACTTTATAAAATCCACTTAACCATCATAATGCATTTTAACTGGAAATATACTCTTTTAAAGAATTACAGAGGAACGTCCACTGTGTTGTCATTTTGCACCATATTCTTAAACCTGTTTCCAAAGAGCAATGCATATTCCATGCAAAGTTTCCCTGTATTTAAATCCTAGGGTCATTAAACATAATTGCTTAAACGCTGGGTGTTTGTTGATTACACTGTTTTCTAAAGTGAATTAACTCAATCATTGGGTGCAATGAAGGAGGCCATCGAAAAAAGTCCAGTAAAGTGAAGCAGTGGTTTGAAGCTGAGCAGCTGTTATGTATGTTAACTAAGTTAACATTAATAGTTTAACATCAAACATATTGAGAAGTCTCTGAGATGCATTGTTTAATATGCATCTTAAATACGAGGATAAAATGAGGTAATTACGTTTTCACTGACCATGAAAGTTTTCTAACCTAGTTTGCATTTGCACCCATATGTTTCCTGGCCTGTGTTTATGTTGTGCCAGAAAGCCGTCACTCTTAAAGCGGGCTTGATATCCAAACATGGCATTGATGGTTTTGTCAATAGTTTTTATAGGCTGCGATAAATGACAAAGATAAAAGATTGTAAGTGAACGGAATGCTGAAGTAAACGGGACACTGAAGAGTACTGAGTACTGAAATACACGGATTATTGAAGAGTATGGTACTTGTGCACTGAAGTGTATTTAATACTGAAGTGCACACAAGAAAGAAGTGCACAGATTACTGAAGTGTATGGAATACTTTGATGTATGCAGTAGTGAAGTGGAATGAGGAAGTGAGCCGAACACTGAAGTGAATGGAAAATTGAAGTGTATGCAGTACTGGAGCACATTGAATATAATTAATCCGTTAAAATGGAATACTGTGATCTATGCAACACTGAAGTGCACTGAATACTGAAGTGTGTGGTATGCAGAATTTTACTCAATACTGACGTTTAAGGAACACAGAAACATAGAATACTGAAGTGTACGGAAAGCTGAAGTGTATGGAATACAGAAACGTGTAGAACACAGAAGTGTACAGAATAGTAAAGTGTATGAAAAACTGCGAACTGAAGTTATTGTAGCATTAACATAAAGTATGTTAAATCAAGACACCTCCATATTGTCAAATGGATGAATTCTGTGAATCGTTTTGCTGCAGTTTTTCCTGTCAAGGCTGTGGAAGAAAACTGGGGCTTTCTGCTTTCGCTCTGCCTGAGGGAAGCTGGGAGCACAAGGCTGGGTCCGTAATGCAGGAGGCCCATATGCGAGCTCCATATGCGAGCGCAGAGCAGGGTCAGACTGTGGCCAAAACTGCCGAGTAGCACTGCGCCTCAGCCTGGGACGGCTTTGGCACCTTCATCCAGCCGGCAGCGGAGCGCATGGCACCGAACTGGTTGCCATGGTGATGCTGGGCAGGCACACTAGCAGGGCACTGGGTCTGAGAAGGGCCATGGCACTAGAGAGAGGGAAAGAAGGAGCAAATAGTGCAGGAGAGAGTGAACGTAGGATGAATAAAAGAATGAAAAGAAAGGAAAGAGAGCAGAAAGAGCAGAAGATGAAGTGGAGGAATAGACAAGAGCGAGCTTGATGGTCTGAGCCATGAAGAGCAAGGCAGAACTGGCAAGACACAAAGGTTTGGACTTCATATAGTGCCTCAGATGTTTATTGCCATATGTAC
Source organism: Nannopetersius ansorgii (assembly GCA_037974605.1). Taxonomy (NCBI): domain Eukaryota; kingdom Metazoa; phylum Chordata; class Actinopteri; order Characiformes; family Alestidae; genus Nannopetersius; species Nannopetersius ansorgii. The sequence goes on from JBBPDE010000134.1 coordinate 25,677,635, forward strand.
AGAAGAAAACACATTTCTTTGTACAATTAAATCCTTTCTTTTCTGTCCACACAAATGTTGAGGTTAAGAGTTAGAATTTTTATATGAAAAATAAATAAATACTTTGTAATGTGCAGATGTAGAGAAAAATTAATTGTGCATTGGCAAATTGAAGGATAAAAAAGAGCTTAATGTGCAAAATTCACAGTATTTGGTTCTTATTCTGATTTTGTTCGTCTTTGTTAGAAATGCATAGAGACCAGATTTTTCTTTACAATATGCTACCTGTTCCTCAAGACCCTGCTGATACCGAACATACAGTGATCATTCAGAGTACAACGAGATGTCCCGAATTCTGTTAACATTTGAGTTACCTGACTACAAATTACATATAATACATTGCTCAGGGCACCTAACCCACTCATATCCTCTGGTAAAACCTGTATATTAATATCACAGCTTTACAATCTACAGCAGGCCCGGCCCTAACAAATTCGGAGCCCTAGGCAAGATTTTAGGTGGCGCCCCCCCTTGAATTACAGTAATATGTACCCACTGCTAGTGCACATATACTCACAAGAAACTGAATAGCTTTGTTTAGACATTCTTTTATTTAAATAAACCAATTGCACATTCAAATATTTAGAAAGAAATACAAAAAAATATGAACTGAA
>JBBPDE010000134.1:25691634-25708597 GCA_037974605.1 Nannopetersius ansorgii
CTCTCTCTCTCTCTCTCTCTCTCTCTCTCTGTCTCTCTCTCTCTCTCTCTCTCTCTCTCTCTCTCTCTCTCTCTCTCATGTATGGTGTCACACTGGATCTACATTCATTGCAACAGTGGCTGATATGTGAGGTTTAACCTTGTAATTAATTATTATAATGAATGTAGATCCAAACCAGGGACTCCTAATAAAGTACAACTTTATTTGAGTGTATTCACATGCATTGAAACACAATACTATGCAAAAGGCTTTCATATAAAAATGTTCATATTTTTCTTCCATTGATCTAGACTTTCTTGAATTTTTCATGTGGTCTTGAGGAACAGTTTTCCAGGCCTCCTGATGGACTTTCAAAACTCAAAATTTCCGCCCAGTCCCTAAACTTAATCAGTTTCAGAGGAATGTCTTTTGTTTTTTAATGTATTTTGTTTTTATAGAACAAATAAAAATGTTTTTTCCAACAGTGGATTAAGCACTGATTTATTTGCTAAACTTTCCCATTGTTATCTGGGGAAAATAAAAGATTAATGGTAGAATTGTTGCTTGGTGACTCAGGTTGCCTTGGCTACGGCAAAGAGGTAGATGTAGCCTTCCCTGCTTAAAGTGCTTAAAATCCCCAATATTTTGTGAGGGGCTTGTTTATAAGGAACATTAAGGAAAGATTTTCAGGCTATTTCTTTCACTTCTCTTCTTCCCTGTTCTCAGGCAGTAGCTGTTTAAACACTAATTAAACCGATGAACCGAGGAAAGGTTTTTATAAAAGAGCAGAGCAGAGGTACTAGTGAAGTGTTTCTAATAAAGTGGTGTATGTTCAAAAAATAATTCTTGCTCCCTTTCTATCTCTGTGTATTGTTTTAGAAACTGGAATTATTTACTGTCTTTCTTTCTCTGTCTGTCTGTCTGTCTGTCTGTCTGTCTGTCTGTCTCTCTCTCTCTCTCTCTGTCTCTCGCTCTCTGTTTCTATCTCTCTCTCTCTCCCTCTCTTTCTCTCTCTCTCTCTCTCGCTCTGTTGTTTTATAAACTCTTTCTTTGGTCTTAATTAAGTGGAGATTAGCTGTGGGGGAGGATCCGGTCAATATTGACATTTGACCCCTAGCTAATGGAAGGTGAGTATTTTGGCTGTTTAAGTGGCTCTAATCTCAGGTGAGACTCGGTCTGCATTTTAAAGCCTGTTGCTAAATTTAGACCATGTGGGGAGATGAGAGTGTGAGAATGTGTTTTATCCCACGTCCAGTACAGTGTGTGACTATGTGGACAGTTTCAGGACACCCAATGGGTTTACTATGGAAACTGTAATTGATTGGTGATGTACCATTAAGAGGAACATGAACAGAGTTCTGCAGTGTGGGGGAGCATCATCCTGCTGAAAGAGGATGCTATGGGAACAGCATTTAGGTGTCAAAGGAACATCTGCATGAATGCAGGCATACACATACACAAACACACACAGACAGCCGTCCACATGATTTAGAAGAAAATGTGACCCACCAGACCGGCTGACTTGTACTATCACTCCATACTCAAGTTCTCCAATGTAGGCTGAGTTCTTCAGCAGCTTGTTCTTGCAATAAATATTTGTATTCTGCGTGCATAGCCCTGTGAGTGACTGTGCCAGGCTTAACAGGGAAAACTTTGTCACTGCTGCTCAGCGCCACGCCCAAACATAAGCAACCAGCACAAGGACGAGGGGACATGGAGGGTGAGGCCCAGATTTCACAGCTTTTTTTGTGGGAATATATCCTTTTCAAGCATTTTAGTGCTAAATGATATAATTTACAAATTTTATACCATAAACATTCATGTAAATTCATGTAAGTACATTTCCATATTGAATATTACTATAAATGTTTTGGTGCTGTCCAGAGAACACAAAGAAAGCATGTCTTGCGATGTACTTAGAGGTTATATATTTCTCTTTGCTGATTGGCTGCTGCCCTATGACGTCTTTTTGGCTGCTGCAGTCCAAAATTTCCCCCATGGAGAGTCTCGAGTGTTTTCTTAAAGCCCAGTATTTTATTACTATAAATGAAATACATTTATTACTGGATTTACCCTGCGCATACCAAACAAAACAACAGCGTATAGTAAAGAAAAGGATCGTGCATAAATTGCAATATGGTTTATATAGCGGTAACATCTGTATTTTGCATTCTAGCACTGCGGGAGACAGCAGTTCAGTGTAAACCGTACAGTACGAATGCAGGTTTACCTTTACATTTCTTATGGGTAATATATTAAGCTGGGTTTAAAATTAAATTAGAGTGTTTTGGGAGCATATTTGTGCGAATATTCAGGGTTCAGACTGTGTGTGTGTGTGTGTGTGTGTGTGTGGTTGTGTAACTAAACTGAACAATACTGCAATTCTCAGTAATGATTTTCTTCAAAATAGGATTATTTTAAGGCTCTATTATATGTTAAGAACAGTCTTATGGGCTAGTTAGACCGATAAACAAATAAATAAATGAGAGAATGAATAAACTGTCAGCCCAAATAGCACGTCGGCCCACCGGGAAAATGCCCGATACGCCAGATGGTCAGTCCAACCCTCCAATGGAGGCAATGGAGTTTTCCTGTCAGAGCTATTTTTAATGTTGTGGCTTTTTATACTTATAGTCTTGAGTAGATTACTTATAACTACTCATTTGAGGTATTTTTTCAATCTTTAGCTACAGTATGTGATGAATACCTACCATGGCTAAAAATCTCAGCCCAAACAGATAGGAGTCCTTGTCTTTGCATGTCCAATGTTAATATTTTGCGCAAACAGTTTGTCCAATCATTTTGACCACTCAGAAGCAGTGATGCAGTCAGCTCAGCTGCTGCCTGCTTTCAGCCCTGCCGCTGAGCTGCTCATGTATGGCTCGGGTACAGGGTCGCTTTATTTGTGATGGAGAACATTTGTTCACAGCATGATTCCTTGTGCCACTATGAAAGCATCATAAGTGACCATGAGAACCAGCTTGGATCACTGTCTATATCCAGAACCATATCTGCAGTCCTGTCTTTTCCCTTTTTGTCCTGTTCTGCAGGCCTTCTGCAGTACGAGGCTTCATTTGCCCCTCTATGTTCTCTGTTTTTGCTCTAAGAGAATCGAGCCTCAGAAGGTTAAAGCTGCACTCTGGGCTCGTCCCCATCCGGCTGAATTGGTTTGCCCTATAATTACAGATAGGTGAGGGAGAGATAGGGTGAGTTGAAAGAGGGTGCGGCGCGCCGTCGGGGGCCTCTCCCTATCTCCGTTTCCTCACAGAGCCTCCAGGTTGCAGAGCAAAGCATGAAAAGTGCTTATGCCAGCATGGCGTTTGGGGGGGGGTGGGGGTGTTTGAAGGGGGGCGGTGGATCTAGACTTAAGAAATTAAATCTGATAAAGGAAGCCAAGCCTCAGATATTCCCTTATCCCGACGTTCCCTCCAGGTAATGAAAGTTCAGGCAGGACGAGGAGAAATTACCTGCCTTCCACATTTCGTTTACACTTTGATCTGCAAATGAAATGAAATTATTAAATTTCGCACACTCCGCATTGGTGCGCTCATGAGGCAATCACATTTCTTATTTGAGGGTAAAGCAATTTGGAAGGGATGCATTTTCTATCACAAATTAATCGCTCCCCCCTTTAAGACACCCCCCCACACACACACTCAAACTGCTGACGTATTTGACACATTGACTCAGCATCAACAAATGCTGGTCAACTGTTGGACTCAAGTAAATGTTTAACTATAATTTATTTGCATTAGAAACCCAGCGCTACTAAAAGTGTCTTTACTGTTACTCGATGTTTCAGCTGCCATGAACCACCGTGACATTCACATCCAATTTCACTGGGGATTTAAGAGGAGAGAGTCTTATTGCTTCCAGATACCAAACTGATGAATGACTCCTTCGTGAACTAAAGAAACGTCTGGGCTGCTGTGGTTCAGTTAAAGAGCATGGAAATCTGCTATTCAAAATAAACTTCAAAATATTGGACTCATCTGTGCAAACTTGGACATCACACTGGTCACTTTATTGGAAACATCCACCTTGTGTTTCAACTCACAGGTCCTTTTTTTGGAAACACCCACCTTGTTTATCCACTTACTGGCCACGTTATTAGAAATGCCAGTATCACTGGCCAATTTATTGGAAACGCATGTGCTTCTACTCTCTGGCCATTTATGAGCTAATTTGAATCTAAAAGTGCTCAAGCAGGCGCATTGTGGCAGCAAAGAACTGCTGTTTTAAACAGTGATTTCTAATCTCAGTTTTCGAAAGATCACCTTCACAAATTTTTCATAATAACTCATAATCCAGTGTGTGTAAATGGAGGGGGTCACAGTGTGTGTTAGATGTGAAATGGCTCGTTGAAGAGACTCTGATTTCTTCAAAGTGGGGGTAAATGGAACCAGACATCTTCAACACAAATACAGCTGTTTTGTTCACTATTGACCCCAGTGAAGCTTCACGTGTTTCTGAGTTCACGCGTCCTTCCACCATGAATGGGTTTAGTTTTAAGGACAAAAATTTCTCAAAACTCTGGTAGAAGAGCATCTCAGACATTTAAACGAATAACTTTCTGTGAGGAGTTTTTAGAGGCAGCCATCTGAGTCAATTCACCTTCACTGTGGAAAGTTCTGACTTGATTTCACCAGAACAGAAAACTATGTCTGAACCCCTCTGTGAACCCATCTGTTTACACCTTAAACACTTAAATTTGGACATGTTGGTAAAATTGCCCTTTAACTAGCAGTTATGTACCAACAGGCCAGCACACTGGAGTTTTTGGACCATGATTCATCTTGAAATGTGTTTTGTATTCTAGTTGGCAGTAGAAATAATAATTGAAAGCAGGGGTTTTATTAGTCCACACTGCAAATGTCTGTATCCTGCTGGGAAAGTTGTAGTGCCGAATGAAACTTCTCCTAATGTGGTGTTAACAGATGGGCCACAGTCTGTAGGTGTACAGCAAGGTGGAGGTACAGGGGGCGGCGAGTGTATGTACATATATCTCTTTTATTCCGATTGGAGTCGTACTTCTCTGCGGCAGAGGAAAAGCGCTGTGGTTTTAATGAGAAGCCGGGACGTGTCTGACACCCTCCCCAGGGGAAACGTACCTGCCTAGGTATTTCAAAAGGGGTCGCAGTAGGTTGAAATCATCCTTAATAGCCTCCCTGAGGTATTCGCTCCTCACGGTGCGGCGGAAGGTGACTCCATCTACAGCTGTCTGAGCTGTCAGGACTTTCTAAGGAGGTTTCCGGGGTGAAGAAAATATGTCTCCATTGTTCTCTCTTGTTGAAACAAGGCTGCACTTTAATGGCACACTGGTTATCTTCAGCTTGTAAGAGTCCATGCTGGAGATTTGTGGATCTTCAAACATCTCAACGCCTGAGCAAACGTCGGTGAGATGAAAGGCGGATCTGCGTCAGGAGCCTGCTCCGCATTAGCTCTCACTTCTCATTGCTAAACAATGTCTCACTGGGAGAAGGTGTTCTTTTAACCCTGTCTATCCAAACATGCTGCTAGTGAACTCATTAAAATCTCTCCCCAGAGGAGTGTCCACGTTGATCATAGTGGACCAGTGTGTGGGACTTGAGCTTTCTGTGTGCTGTCATTTAAAAGATGGAGAGTTCTGGTCCTGAGATCAGGTGCCACTTCTGCCCACTTCTATGACCTGTTATGCTTTTCTATCGGCTAGAAAGTCACCGTAGAGCCCCTTGTCAAGTCACCTTATACAGTACAGTTGATGCCCGAAATTTGCAGGGGTTACGTTCCAAGAATACAAATTTGGGTTAATTGATGCTGAAAAACATCCATTCCAATCATATGCTTTTCACATGGTATTGTAGGGTGATAAGTCATTTGCACAGTACTTTGTCTGTATATATCTCTACTTTCCCAAGAACACTTACACCAAGCACATCAACAATGGTGGCCTACACCTGCTGCCTCAACATCCACACTGGATCACTGGTTCTTCTTCTGCTTTGTTGGACTACACACTGCTCATGAGTTTTAGTAAGAATGATGTTTTATTATAGTTTATGTTGTCTGTGTTTTTTTTATATTCAATTGGGCTCATTCATAACAATTCCAAATACACCATAGCTTCTCATGATTTTAGAAGAATCTTTGTGTTGCCTTGGATGCACTGTCATAGTGTCACATTAGGGGTGCTCGGGAAGTGAGCCGAGGCGCAGATGCAGGATTCCCTTAGATGGGTTTTTATTATAAAACCCAGACTACACATACAAATCATAATAAGAGACGAAAGCCTAAAACACAAAGCATACTTAAATCAGAAGACACACGAGGAACAGGTAGAGTGAGAGTAAGTGTGAGGGGTGGTGATGGTTAATCGACATTTCAATACAAAACTCCTGGAACTTAAATACATACAAGACTCGAGCAAAAACCGATCATGTGAGACAATCACTAAACACAAAACACTCAACAACTGACTCCAAAATGTGACTCTAAACACAAACACACAAGCTATTCAGTATAAGAGTCCCAATACAAAACTAAAATAATGGTGGCCGCTTCCGGCCACTGGCCGAGAAATGACACATAGTGAACATATTGCGATTATAATTCACATCACTATGGATACATTTGGTCATTGCTTATTTTTGCTGAGCACTGATTTATCAGACAAACAATAAAAGGCCACCAAAATCTGAGGAACAATCCTCTTCATACTTTTGCTCTAAACCATCAAAATGAAAGTCTTATTGCTTCATTAGACAATGATGGTTATCTTGGAAAGGCATGAGTCTTTAAAAGAGAAAAGTAAGAGCCATACTTCTTGTGATTTTACAGCACTGAAACAATCAACACCCTGCCAATATCTCTCAGCAGGTAAAGTATTTAGAGCATTTAGAGCAAGATCATTAACTTCATGACCCTCCTGCAGGTCACATATTCATTGCTTTTCACTTAACTTTTTTTTTTTGGTAGATCCTCCTAATGGGATATTAATGTAATTAGTGTACATTAGGGCTCATGCAGTTCTGTATGCTGATGAAGTTGCTTTGTTTGTGTTGATTATAGTCTGAGAGAAACAAATTAGAGTCGTTAATGGTAACATGTTTATTTATTTTAATTAGCTAAATGCTTAACGAATTCATGCATAGCCCATTGATATGAATCCAGACAGTTCATTTCCAGGAAATATATAAATGAACAAATGGAAATATAATTCCAGGAAATATATAAATGAACAGATGCATAAAAAAAGTCTCTGAAGTGCTGAATAATTATGTTAGAATGTAGCTGGTACTTATAGACAATGATGAGCAACATAGAATGCAAACAATCAAATATGAATAACACGTTTCTAAATGCATAATTAAATGCAAAATTTCACTGTATATTTAACATATGAGTTCTTTTCCACAGTATGAGTATTGTAATGACCTCATCTTTAATAGTAAGTCTCTGTAATAACTGTATAGTTACATATAAATAATATATGTATTAACAATGAACTATCGAGGCTGTATTCACTATAACAGCGGGATTTCAGTAGTGCAGCTTATTTTATTAAACATGCATTAATTCTTGTAGTTACAGAAGTATGTCCCAATGTAATTACACAAGCTGCTCTACTGTAATCCAAATGTTACAGTGAAACAGCAGTAGTTTTGATATTGATATTGCATGCATAGTTGTTACATATACTTTATACATATAGTGGGGCCCTACATTGTTTTAACCCGTTCAATGCCAAAATTTTTCCCTGCAAAATAAGTTCATGTATTTTACTCCTTAGACTTCCCCAACACACAATATGTTTGAATTTTTTTATTTCTTGGTGGTTATGATAGTAAAAAATGTAGGTTTTATACTCGGCAACAAATTCTTCTGTTTGACCTATTTACACCCACTATGTGGTACATGTGTAGGGAATGGGTAGGGAACCCCTAGGCTCTCTGTTACCACTCACATGGCGCAGGGCCCCCCCGGTGGAGGGCCATCCACGCACTGAAGAGATCCAAGACCCCAAGGCCCGTCCCCCAGCAGGGCGGATCCCACTGCAGCGGTCCAGCTGGTCACCCCCCGACGGGAGGCCGCTCTTCCCACCAAGATCTCATGGAACACCCCCTGGCCTGACCTCTGATAGTTTTCAGGTGTGTAGAAAAAAAAAATAGAAAAAGTAAATAGAATAAACAGCCAAAACCTCTGACAGCTAGCATAAATAGCACTATGACTATGTGTTATGCTAGCGGCAACAAATGTTGCCGTGCTTACATTTGTTCTTCTTATGCTGGAAAGATGCATGCAGGCATATAATTCTCATTAAATATTAGTAGTAGACCCTTTAGAGAATATGTGTTCAAAATATTTTAGTAATATCTGTTAAGTAAAGTATTTTACAAACTTCCTCTTGTACAAGTTTGAGGCAGACATCTCTTTCCAGATGTGCAGGCTGGATGTAAAGGGGCCTGGTCATGTCTTCATTCATACCAGTCACATTGTGTATGGTCACATTAATACAATTTAGAGAAGACAACCTTTTCTCTTTTTTTAAAAAAAACTTGCATTAGCAGCCCAAAGCCAAAACATCACTTTTAGAGCTTCCAAAATAAAAAAAACAAACAACGTCAACAATTGCCAGAGGGATTAAATAGGTTAATCAGCCTGTATATCAATTTTACAAACAGGAGATAAATGCACATGTTTGAAATTCTGTGAAAATGCAAAGTTTGTGTTTTTAAAATTAAACATTATCAACACTATTTTCCGAGCTAGACCTTTTGACCCACTCACAGTGGTGCAGGCTGAAGCTCTGCTGCACACCCAGTACTTTGACTCTTTGGCTATTAACGAGGCACTAAATCCTTTGGGTCTTTTTAAACAACAAATTACATCAATAGAGTCTTGTTTGGAGTCAAATTAAAGTTATTTTAACAGTTGCCATGGTGAATTTATTGATCACCAAAACACAGTGAGCCTGAAGTATCATTTACAAGCAAAAAACATTCCTGATCACAGCAGTATTCTCAGAAATGATACAGAATTACCAAACATTAACTGTTACATTAACATTGTTACATTTACAAACATAAAAGACTGCTTTCTTCTTCTTCAATAAAGATATAATTTCTGAAGGGTTTTTCTACGGAACAATGTAACAGAAATTCAAATTCCAGACATCATTAAGGCGGCATGTTTCATTTCATTACGTCTTCTTGTGATATTTTTGTTTGTCTGCCCATTAATTTGGATCATAACGTCATCATTGCTCTGCTTCTTTCCACATTATTTTTCATCACGGCTTGATGTGTCATTAATTTTGCAGTGAAGTCCAGCTCGTGTCCTCATTATTGCTCCCTTTGCGTCATGTTTTTTTTGGCCACAAGGAAAACCACCAGCATGACCTGGCTTCACATTAAAAGGCACTACTTGAGTCTAATTCTTTTGATAAAACAATCTCTGATGTCTGGATGATTGAACATCTCCAGCATGGGGTGGGGGCAGTGGTGAGAAAGGTGGTTCTCCTCCCCCATCACAGTATAACTGTCCTCCCTTTGGATGGGTAGGGTGCCCTCCATCACTCTTCCTGTGGTGTAAGGTGGTCCTTCCCATCCCCCATTATTCAGTACTACTGTCCCCTCTTTCTCTGGGTGGGAAGGGTGGTCCTCACTCTCCCTCATCACTCAGTATAACTGTCCGCTCTCTCTGGTCCTATTCACACTAAAGTAACTCTTTAATCGCAAGAAGGCCGTTCACGAAGTCTGGATGTTTCTGTTGGGCCTTTTTTAGTCTACAAAATTAGAACATTTGTATCCTGAAACCATGCAGGACTAAAACAAACAAACAAACAAACAATACACATGGCAGGAACATCCAGTGCTGTGAAACTGTCGGCTGGTCCAGAGAGAATTCCGAATTAATCTTTAAACATGGCCGAGTTCCTCCGAGCCAAATCTGTCCGGGTTAAATAGAAAACGTTTCTCTATCAGTCCGCCTCGCCTCAACTCTTATTCAGCATCACAATGCCTCTCACTGCAGCTCAGCCTGCGAGGATATTTTTAACACGGGATCAATTCTGCAAATGAAGTGCCCCCCCGCCAACCAGAGGTGGAAAAGGGAGAGAGCGAGAGAGAGACGGCACAAATTGATTTCCAAACCCGAGGGTTCCCAAATTGTGCACATTGGCCACACATCTCCTCTGGCTCGAGTCAGTTGAGGAATCGCGGTGGTTCACAGGCTTAAGGAGGCCGTTTTAATTGGAAGGGAAAGCGTGACCGAATGAGCGGCCAGGCTTCGGGCTTCCGGCCAAACGCGTTTATCAGCCGCTGTCAGGTGTGTAATTTACCATCACATTCCGCTCTCAGATAAAACAAGGCAGAACGGCCAAATCCAGTCCTTCACAACATCCTCTGCACAAATCCATTCAACACACACAAATACACAGATACAGCTTTTCATACAGCATCAGGACATCGGGGGCACAAACTAGAGATGTCACAATTCACAAGATGCATACACTGTGCAAAAGTCTTGACCTCCTTCATTTAAATTTATTTCAATTTGAATCACTTTGTTGGTGCAAAAATACGATGTCCTGTCTGTCAGGCTGTCTTGTTTTTGGCATACTGAATAGATTAATGAAAGAAACAAGCGTTTTACTGCAACAAGCTGCAAAGTGCCAAAAGATACAGGGTGCCTAAATGAAAGTGTTCCAAGCACCACCAGTCCCGGCTCAGGAGGACGGAATGAGAAGACATTAAGGTCTTAAACACACCTGGTAGGTCACCACTAACCACTACAGTGGAACTTTGTAATAGGCACTTGCTGGACCTTCACTCCAGAATCTTCACGAAGGTCTTCACGAAGCCGTCGTCCTGTTGACACCTTTAGCACTCGGATAAAACAAACAGGTTGACCTTTTTTTGATCATTTTGCACTGTTTACAATGAGCAGGAGCGATACGCCCAAACTAATCCTCCGCTCTCTCTCTTGTCAGCTCTTCTAATTGGTTTTAATTATAGATGCAATTATTCTAAATGATGAGATGAATTTAATTATCGCCTATTTTTCTGCACTTGCAGCGATAATCTGCTGCACAGGTTAAAGTGTTTTTATGGAGATCCCGAAACCCTCTGGCATAATAAAAATTATAATTATCACAGAATATTTTTTCTTCTTTTTTTCACCCCCACATACAAATTTAGGCGTGAATATTTAAGTGCGCTAGTCTAATGGAGACAAGGCCATGTGGCTTGGGCAAAGAAAGGTGAGAATACAGAGCACCATAATTTACATTAATAAAGATTTAAAATAAAAACACGATTACAGACTCGGATTGTTTAATATGTTTTACATTTTGTTACTAAAATGAAAAAGAATTTTTAGAATTTATGTACAGGATGAAATGCATGGGGTTGTTCCTGATAAAGTATCTAGTGAGTGAAAGCAGAGGGTGGTGTTTCTGATAAAGTGGCCAGCGAGAAGACAATGGAGATAATTCCAGTACACTGAAATTCCAGTACAGTACATGCACTGCAATGCAGAATCTTTTAGTACATACAGTATAATACATGAGCAGGATTAGACAGGATTAGATGGTGTGAGTGGTACAGAGTAAACCCTTTATTATTTATATGTAAAATATAACAGCAGCACTACAGTACAGCACACATGATAATAGGCCATTAGGAGAAGCAGTGTGATGATAAATGATGGGTTATATAGTATACCAGCAGTCTAATGACCAGACCTGGAGTGGTAAATGTGGACAGTTCGGGGCGGGTGGAAAGGCTGTCGTATATTAAAGTGACGAATGGGAATGGAACAGCAGGTCGCACACGCTGCTTTCAGCAGTGACGGCGAGCGTTTAGGAGAAATATATGCTTAAACAGGAGGCTCTGAGGAGGAGGGAGAAAACGAAGCTGGATTCTGCTGGCTAAGGAGCCGTTTATGTATTTTTCTGTAAAGTAGGCTCTCTAAATTCATAGGGATCAGCACATTTCGTTCTCTCTCTCTGTCTCTCTCTCTCTCTGTCTCTCTCTCTCTCTCTATCTATCTCTGTTCTCTTTCATACGAGAGTCTGCTTCGAAGTGCCGGACAATTTTCTCCCCACTCAAATGAGAATAAGCCCAATTCAGTCCCACTGAAATGAAAAGCAACTGCAGAATGTACCTAAACACAGACACCGCCCACACCGGCTTTCTCTCACTCAGGAAGTAAAGGGACTTTAAAGGGCCCATGTCATGGAAAATTTTTTTTTTCAATCATTTTTTCCTCATTTCTTGCAGTTGGAGGTGGTGTGTAAACATGCTTTCACAACATCCCTCCCCAGTTCATTTCCCCTAAACTGCAACTGCAGTCTCATTTTAACCCCTTTTGTAGGACACAAACGCATTTAAAGACGTATGTATTTTTATTTGATCCCGGAGGAAATAACTTTAGTTGTTTGTATTTAACCCATTCACCTGAGTGAAGCAGTGAGGGTGGTACCTCAGTGGTATCAAGACTACATTTTTAAATTCCTTGTTATTTACACTGTTAAATCATACAATTTAGGCAAATAATTCTAGTTTAATTCTAAACTCAACACTTGAGAAATGTCATTTTAGTGTTTAGTGTATATGGTTTAGTGGTTATGGACCCTGTTTTGTTCTGTGGACTCTTATTTTGATGTATGTTTTATTTCTGTTTGGGTCATGTGGTTTCGGTGTTCACCTGTGTCCTGTTTGTGCTCCCCAGCTGCCTCGTGTTTCTCCCTGTCTGTCCAGTGTATATAAGCCTGTGTCTGTCTGTGCATCCTCATGTGTCCATCGCCTCCTTTACCCTGTCTGAAGCTCAGTTCTGTTTTGTTTTCTTGGTGGCCTGCATGCCCTTTTGTTTTGGTTATTCTGCACAATAAATCACGAAGCATGGAATCTTTGTGTCCTGGCTCTCCCTGTGAACCCTGAGGTAAATCACGAGGGCCAGTTACATCCAGCCCACGTGACAGTATATGTGGTTTATCCATTTTTGACCAATTTTATAATCAGTTCCTAATAGTGGAACTCTATTGGAGCAAATTAATCCCACAATTTTGACATAGGTGTGACCTTAAGGATGAGCTTAATGGTTTTGCGTTCGTGCATGACAATACAATTCAGTGTTGTTGATAATCAGTTACATATTCAGATTTGTTAAATTTTTGGCCCCAGTAGCATTGAGAATGGCCATTTTTGAGGTTGTTTACTAACCATTGTGCAAACAAACTGGATTTTGAAAGATTAAAAAAACAGAGGACTAAATATTTTATACTTATTACAAGTACTGATGTTAGTTTAAAAATGTATTTAGAAATAACAATATATAATAACAATATATAAAAATTATATATAAATATATGGCCATTATATAAAATATTATATAATATTGCTCACTTGGCCAAAAATTGATAAATGACATCATCTGGAAGAGAACACTAAAAACTACATTTCACAAGTGTTGAGTTTAGAATGAAAGCATTTTAACTGTTTTAAATTGTATGATTTAACAGTGTAAATAACAAGGAATTAATAAAGGTAGTTTTCGTGTAAATTAGTTGTATTTTAATTGGCCGTGCCTCATTCAAAACGTAGTACCCACTGAAACGTTCCACATAACTTCATTGTGAATGGGCAGAGCTAAACTGTTGTAGGCTGAAAGGGTAGTACATAAAGTTGCACGCAAAAGTTTTTGCACCACTGTTCAAGTGTAAATAAGCACATGTTTTTTTCAGAGAACACACCTGAGGATGAACATTTTATACACAGCTGTGTATTGAAATGTGGTGACAGGCCACTTTATTAGAAACACCCACCTTCCCAAAGCGTTGGGAAATGGTTGTTTTTTGGCACATATAAAAACATGAATGCTGAAAGGATATGGGTTCTTTTATTCTGCATCCGGCAGAGCTTTCTGATGAGATCTGAGTGGCATGAAGGACATTTTCTGTCACGAGTCAAGCTGGTTATTCTGCACATGTTTGTATTTGCTGCCTGGTGAGTCTAATGAGAATCTAATAAATGGATGGAAATAGTGTTTTCTTTTGCGCGCCGTCTTTCTCTTTTTTCACACAGCCTGAGGTGACCAAACATGAGAGACGGCTGAATTAATTAGAGCGGAGCGGCGCTGTTGACACGACGTGTTTGTGAAGGTTGACCTGCACTAATGTGCCTGTAAACAGAATCAGAATCAGAGAGAGCCGACCCTGGGGCGAGTCAGAGAGTGGGCTCTGCAAAAGAGGGTCATTACACAGGCCACTCACTGCGGACAGAGGAGCGCGGCAGGGTGTGTGATGGGTGAAAACGACACAACTCTCTCAATTCCCGCCTCAATTCTTTATCTAGAGCTTCTTGTACTTGAGTTCTCCAGGCTTCCTGAAGGACTTTCAAAGACTCTCATTTTCAGTCTAGTTTTTGAACCTGAAACCACACAAGTGACCTATGTATAAATCATTCAAGCAGAACAAAGCCAACTAAAGACCTGAACCAGTGAAGAAGCAGGTGCAGATGATTCCAGATGATCAGGTGGTGATCAGTATACTGGTGGTGCTGAATGCTGAGTGGTTGGAATTCCTTTATCTAGGGACCTTGTAGGCTCTTTGCAGCCTGTCGCAGCAACACATTTGTTCCCATTTCTTTTTCACCAAAAAGGTGATTGAAAATGAAAAATGAAAAAATGAGGGGAACTGAAGGCTTTTGCATGAAGCTGTAACTGAGGATCCTAAGTATTCATGAATGTAAAATTAGTGCATATCGACAGCACAGCCAGGGCATCTCCCACTAGACAGTCTATCCCAGGTGGGGGAGCAGTGTTTGCTTGGTGGGGGGCATTTACATGGTCACAGAACACTGAACACAGCTGTACAAACAACAGATAGAGAACGGCAAACACACTCAGACAGAGAACAACTTTAAAGCATGGAGCCGTACCTTGTTGTTAGCCCCTCCCTGTGCTGAGATGCTCTAATCACTGTTCATGTCCTTCAACAGGGTGTCTTTTTTTTTAAACAGTGGTCACAACCTTTCAGATCTCGTGGCCACTCTCTCTCTATTATGGAGAAAAAATGCCCTCAAGAAGATTTAAACAAATGTTTTACATCAACACTCACTACAAATATAAACAAAAGCATAAACTACTTAAACGAATAACAAAGTAACCATATTTCATCTATTTTCATACACTAACAGGGTAAAAGGCAAAGAAACACTCTGGCTGTCCATCCCAGGTGCACAAATACCTTCATATTGTCATATATAAAATGTAAAAAAGCTTGGTTATAACTATCAGTGTAATAACCATTTTCAGTATTATAACCAACAACAGTGTTGAGATTATTATATAAATAAGAAGTAATTTATTTAAAAAAATTTACAATTATTCTGCCTGGAAATATATTTTGTAGAGTATGAATATCCAGTCACCTGTTTTTGAATACTGCATTCATTTCGTGATTTTTTTGGTAATGTAATTAGGAATATATTATACAGAATATGTTATTATACAGAAGAGTTTAATGCAGACACACTGGATAAACACAATGCTAATTTCCATTTGCACCTCTGAATTTTCCAGGCTTATTTTAAAACAAAGCTATTAGCTTGTGCTCTTTTCCATTAACACACACTGGCAACTTGATTAGAAACACCACTTTGTTCTTCCACACACTGGCCACTTTATCGGAAACACGCTGTGCCTCCACTCTTTGGCCACTTTATTGGAAACACCCAGCTTGTGCTTGTTCTCACTGGCCCCTTTAATAAAAAACCCCTGTTCAGGTGTGCAGGTTCAGACTGTGGTCCACTTCACCCCTCCATTCATCACTGCTCAATTTCTGACCACAGGATTCTGCTGTCCAGAGGGGGGAGGGGGACTGTTATTAGCAGTGACACTGATAAGTATGTGTGTGCATGTGAGTGTGTGTGGTGAGTGTATCAGGCTTATGAAGGCCTAGAGCCTAGTTTCTCAACCACTTGGCCACGGACCACTGATGGGCCGCGAAAGCTTTTGATTGGCCCGCGAATCTAAAATCAAGACAGGCCATTGGTCCACAATTGGTTATTTAATATCATCCAATGTGACCAAGTGGGGCTTGGCAAAATGCTGTGCCTTAATGCAGAAAAGGTTGAGATTCATTGGTCTAAAGGACTGAACACACACTGAGCAACAACAGACGGATCAGAGTCTAGAGCTACAGGAGTTTCTGATAAAGTGGCCATGGAGGGTTTTATGCACACACTTATTAACTGAAAGATCACCAAAAGTAATTTGAAATTTTCCAATCAGTTGGGTTTGTTTCTGGATGGCTGTTTCTGCCAACGGTTTAAGGGCTGCAGTTATAAATGCAGCTGGAATAATGGAGCTCACGCCGTCGGCCTCAATTGCTTTCAATTTTCTCCTCCAACAATCATCGGGACAACTGTCCCGGCACCAATCGATACTGGTAAATAAAGACAGAACACACTTCAATATCATTTTGCCCAGTGGATGATAATCACACACACAAACAGCCGAAACCTAGTTACTTGTTTATTTATGCCTATTTGTTTATTTATTACCAGCGCTGTGGGTGAGAGTTTTTTGAGTGAAGCTTCTGAGTGAAGCTTCTTTGAGAAGCTGAATTGGTTCCGCTCCAGCCTGATGAGAGTGAATGACACACTATACTATTACAGGTCCACAGCTGGAGTCAGGGGCGTCGTAGTTGGGTGAAAAATGGGACTAAATTACCAGGGCTCCAAGTATGGGGAGGGCCCCCGAGGAGTGAAATTTTATTTTCCTTTAGATATAATTTTAAGATCACAATAAATTTTGTTAACTAAAGTAAATGCTAATATTTTGGGTAAACGCATCAGTTGATTGATGTATTAAATGGTGTCCAAGTAAATATAGTGTCTAAGGACAGGCACCCTCTCCCTTGCACAAAATGGTTTAGTCCACCTTCACCGGGCTTTTTGACTAGGCGCATCTGCTGAAGCGGCAGACGGCAGTGTATAACCGT
>JBBPDE010000134.1:25771827-25783690 GCA_037974605.1 Nannopetersius ansorgii
AATGATCACTTTCACTTCATTAAACTGATTTTTGTTTGAATAAATAAAAGTACATTGTTGATATTCTACCCACAAAACTTCATCAAAGCAAGTTATAATTATAGCAAGTGATCAATATGAATATTTTCCAAAAATATAAATATATTGTGCTATAAATGTACATTATAAACAGTAAAATAACAAATATGTTGTACCCAAACAGACCAAAGACAAAACTGTAGTTTAATAATAGCCTCACAGCATGAGAAGATGCAGTGTGTGTGTGTGTGTGTGTGTGTGTGTGTGTTTAAAGTAAATTAGAGCAATTACAGTGCGCAGAACTTTAAATAACTCCTGGATAATTCACTGTCAATATTAAAGAACAGCTCTATTTATTAGTGTTAGATTCTCTTAGTTAAGCTATAGCTACTCAGTGAAGATCAAACATCCACAACAGTAATGAGCCCAACAAGTTCACATCTCAAGCTAAAACACTGCAATGATGTGAAACACAAATATCTTAAAGTACCATGAAGATGCATTTACTGTGTGATTTCATCCATCCCTAGTTAAAAGTCTGCTCCTCCACTCCCAAGAACCAGAGGCACTTCAGCCCTGTGGTCTTAGGGTGTGATGGTATGTGCTCAAGAACCACACACACACACACACACACACACACATACAAAGACACACACACACACACACACACACACACACACACACACACACACACACACACACGCCAGCTTCAAGTACTGGTTTGCCTTTATGGTCACTGAGCCAATTGTCATTGTTTTAAAGGAAATTTTCAGTCAAAAATGCTAATGTTCCTAAAAGTGAATGGAGGACAATGGCCTGGAGGTTAGCATTGCTAATATTATGCTAACTGGTGCCCTCAGGTGTCTAGTCATTGTTTGGTAACCTGTTTGTTCATAACCTTCTTAAAGTGCCAGTACTTTTTATGTGTCTTTGTCCTTAAACGTTTGATTTATAGTTGTTATGTTGTAAAAAAGCTTTTGGTAACTTTTATTTTTCCAAAGTAACTTTTAATTTTCTTATTATTTTCTAGTCTAAAAATCTAGACTAAAATAAAGCTATTCTAGTTTCTTACGATTCTAGATTTCCATGCTTGTGTACATGAACACTGATCATATATTTATTTAATCAATAATTAATTGTTTATGTAATTCTTGCAATAAACTCCTCATGCCATATAAATCTATAAAGCGTTCTTTTATTTCTAGCGAACACTGTATTACAGTCTCACGATTTTAAAAATATACAATTTTAGAGCTATACATTTATAAAGAAAAAAATAACATTCTGTTTAGATTTTTTTGAAAAAAAAAAAAACAACATACAACAACAAATAAAAGAGAAACTTAAAAAAAACCCTAAAGTGAAAGAGTGTGCTTGATCAAGCATGAATACCCGTATCTGAGTTTGAAATACTTTCCGTAAGTTTTTTTTCTTCCCTGCTCTCAATCAGAAAGGTAAAAAGAGGGAAAAAATACAAATGAACATTAGTAAAGTAAAAAATAAATGAAAGCACATCGCGAGGTCAAATGCGCTCTCTGAAGCATCACTTTCCAATATGTCATTTTAGCACCATTTCTCGTGGAATTTTTTTTAAGCATTTTTTTTGTGGAAAAACACAAGGGGGCGCTCTTGCTTCTTGTTTCTTAGTGTCTTTCTCCCATTTGCAAGGACACATTGGAGTGTAATGCTCGGGTGAACCAGCATGTTGACCCCGCGCTGAGAAGCCTGGCTAAAGGTTGCTGATACATTCACACCTGGCCTGAAGGACTGATGGATTGATGGACTGTTGTACTGCCAGACTGAAGGACTGCCAGACTGACAGTTTGTTGGACTGCCAGATTGCCAGATTGCTAGACTGCCGCACTGCCAGACTGAAGGACTGAAGGACTGCCAGACTGCCAGACTGAAGGACTGCCAGACTGCCAGACTGAAGGACTGACAGACAGACAGACTGAAGGACTGACAGTTTGATGAACTGCCAGACAGATAGATTGCCAGACTGATGGACTGACAAATTACTGAACTGTGAGATCGTCATACTATTAGGCTGCTGTACTGACAAACTGACAGACTGACAGACTATCATACTGACAGACTGACGACCAGTTGGATTTGAAGCGCGAAAAAAACTGCATTTACGAAAGTAACCATTTAACTTTACGTTCTTTTATATATATATATATTTATAGCATATTCATAGAACAACTGTAAGATATATTCATATATTTATATATATTCTCTTTTTTCCATCCAATATTATTTACTTTATAATACTGATCGAAAAATTTGACCCTGAAGAGAGAGGACACTGTTGCTAGGCGACCATTACTAGAACAGACAGGTAACCGTAACCACGTGGCATCAAAGACAGGTGCTTCTGATTGTCTCACGAACAGACTGGACAGTCGCGCTGTGCATTTTGGGCTTCACTAGCATTACATCTATTTTTCTCCGTGCCCCCACAAACCCTGCCCACAACACCCCCTACAATCCCCCGCTCCACACCCGTGTAGCCGATAGAACGTTGGAAGGGAGGCCGGTTCTCGAGGCTCTTCTGGAGTGACCCTGAGGTCACAAATAAAAGTCGAGTTCGGTAAAATCCGCCCGTGTGCCATGAGGTCCCACTGGAAATGAGGTGACCAGTTGAGGTCGAGGTCAAGGTCAAGGTTAAGGTCGAGGTTGGGGTTGAGGAGTTCACATTACAGACCTTTCTGCTCAATTCTGATTTTTCAGATCCAGTTCCGTCCCACTTTTCATATTCATCACTTTTGTTGTTTGAATAGTAACAACAGAGCAGTTCAATATTATAAAAATGTACTTTTAGATATTTTTTTTCTCAGAAGGTTGAGAACAAAATTGCTAAAATTAGTTAGTAGAGAACTTTATCAGGACTTCATTCTGGATTCTCATATTTTAGAACTTTACTCACCCTAGGTGTAAAGTTTCTAGAATTCATTCTGGATAATACGTTTATTGAGTTTCATTTTAATGCACTTTTTAATGTACTTTTTATAGAACTGTTTTTCTAGGTGTGAAATTGGTAGGAAATGTATTCTTGATATTAATTTTACAGAACTTTGTTCTGGTTGTAGATTTTATTGGAACTATAATGAGACTCTTAGCTTTATAGAATTTAATCTGGAACATTAACTTAATAAAACATTCTAAGTATTAATTTCATTCTTAATATTTTCTTAGAACATTCTAGTCATTCATTTGATTACAGTTTCATGGATGTAAATTGGATATGAACTTCTTCTGGACATTCATTTTATAGAACCTCATTTGAAATATCAACTTTATAGAACATGGATGCTATGGATGCTGGTTTCATTCGTTAGCCTTCCCTTCTCTTACTTCCTTCAGCTGTCATATTAATATCATATAAAACTAAAATCTGAATTTTTTTGTCCAGATATTCACTTTAACCCTGACACTGAGAGACACTGAGAGACAACCTGAGTACCATTAACAGCTTAATCTGTTTGTACTCTCTTTGCTAGCTCAATAATTTAGCTAACCCAGCTAACCTATTGTTTTAAATGCACTTTGCTTCATTGCTGAGGATGACATTTTCAATCCAGTTACCTTGAGGTATCTCTGAAGACCCATTTGGCCGTTTTGATGCTCTCTGGACATGTGCGCTTTTTTCCAGAAGCTGCTGATAGTTTAATTACCCTGTTTCTGCCCTGTGTGTGGCGTTATAAGCAAAACCGCTGACAAAAAATCAGGAGAATATGCACAATGAACACATGGATCTGAGACCTCTCTGGCCAAAAAATCGGATTTGCGCAACTTCAGACCCTGCAATGTGAACATAGCCTCACTGCTGTCTGACTTGTTTGCAGTCTTGAGGTAAATCCAGGCAGGTCCCGTCTCCGGCCTGCAGCTCGGGGGCCGACCATCGTCTTTTCCGGGGGGGTGGCTTCTCCTGGCTCTGCAAATCAGATGGAGGGATTTGGGTGGATGGAAGGGGTGGAGGCGCTGGAGGTGGAGGCATCCTTTCCGACCCCTGTGCTCTGACCTGCGTGGTGTCTGACTTGGTGGTGGTGGTGGTGCGGTTGTGCACGCGTAGTGCCCGGGAGTGGGCGGGGTTTGAGGTGGAGTTGGCCGAGGAGGGTGTTGGGGTCAGCGCCAGGCAAACATCACCCATGCTCAACTGGCGACAGGGCAGGCCGTAAAGCTGGACACTCCGCTGAGGGCTGCAAGAAGACCACCCACGGTCCCTCACGAAAAATGGATACTCCTCTAAAACGGTCAGTAATTCCTGCAAAAAAACCCAAAAAAACAAATAAAACAACAGATTAGAAACTTGTTAAGCTAACAGCTTCGACTCTCAGGAATGCCAGGTACTACTGAACTGATATCACTGACACAATGCAGCACTTGCCAATAAAAGACCAAGCACAGATTCCCCTCTGAGGTAGTACTAGGCATAAATAAATAATGAATGCATAAATACTCCGAATGAATGTTGCTAAGGTGTGTTCAACATTAGAGGCATCTCTAGGTGAATTATCTCATGAACAACTGCCAAATACTATGATATAATGCAATAGAAATGTTGCAGTCATAACAAAATACAGTAACCCCCCACTTTTCGCGGGGTTACATTCCAAAGGCACCCATGTACAGTGAAAAACTGCGTTGTTGTGTTTTTGTTAAAAAATGTCTAGAAATGCCTATTTTTGTAAAGCTGAAATATGCCCCCTAAACTTCAATTCAATTGTAAACTCATTAACCTTGAAGATATTGTTTAGATAAAGGCACATCCGTATTGTACAGGTTACACTGAACACCAACAGCGCTAGAACGTAAATACCGTGACCAGTGTACGGTGGCCCTGAAGTGCAAAACACAACAACATTTCTGTTTTCTGAAATGTCATTGTGTTTTCTGAAATGTCATTGTGTTTTTTGAAATGTTGTTGTGTTTTGCACTTCAGGGCCACAGTACGAGTGGGAGAGAGGACGCAATAACACACTGTTCTTCAAGCAAAACGTCTTTCATTCTCAACTTCCGCCACTTTGATCAGACGTTTGCAACACAACCAGTACTGTGCCCCCAGTAGGAATGCCCTGGAACTGCACCCATCTTACCCAGAGCTCTTGAGATGCCCTCACGATACTCCAGCAGCTAACACTCTAGAGGCGGGTGACTGGCAAGATGGGCTTAACCATACAAATTATACACAGAAACACACATTAGTTTACAAACTTTACTTGACAACCATCTGCTCCCCATCTAACACTCACAAAAACACATATAACTGGGCCAAGCGTGTTCCCTCGTCCTCTGCAGGTTTTATGCTAGGGCATGGCGCTTAGCAACTCAGCACAAAAGCAGGAGGGGGCATGGTGGACGAGACCCGGACTTCACAAAAGCACAAAAAATGCAAGGATATCTGCCTTTTCTGTGCATGTGCAGGTGATTCCGCAAAAAAAAATTAGTTTGGTTCTCAGAACAATTCTGCATGATACTGAATCCTGACTGCTGATCTGTAAAACTGAGGGATTACTGTATATTAATTCCGTGTTTTTCTCCAGAGTGAGTTGAATATTTGACAGTTCATTTTAGAGATTTTGACAATGATGATACTGAGGGTAACATTTGTAATATGATATTTCATAATCTTTATAAAACACCCTTTTGCTTCAAGCAAATAACCAAAGCTAATCACTTCTGTAGGAGTGCGATAACCACTCATAGGTCACATAACATGGGGGAGTGAAAAATGTTTTCCACAGGACTGTTAATGCTATGGGGGCCTTACTAGATGTATGCGTTATTTAAAGCTCTTTTTAGGTTGTCAACAAAAATAAATCCAAGTACCAACATATAAACTTGGGTAGCAATTACATATTCAACCATTTTCTGGAGGTTTAAATAGCTGGTCAAATTGACCCCAAGCACAAGGGAACATAACATGAGGGTTGCAGTGCCACCAACCAGAGGGCCAGGAAAGTGTTAGAATTATTAATGGCCACACTGATGTCTTAAGTAGACCCCAATGGGCAAATTACGAGAAACAGTAGCTTGAATTCACTTCTTCCTTTCACTTTTGTTGCTAAAATACATCTGCATTACAACGACAGACCACTTCTGCTTTGCCTGTTTGAATTAAGCTCAAAAAGAAGTAACCAATAATAAGCACAACACACTGGAAGAAAAGTCCATTATCAACATTCATGACCATGGAGCACCTGGAAACCAGCTAAGATATGTGTATAAAAACAAAACAGAATGTTGCCCCTCAGTTTCCGTCCAGACACAAGTGTTTTGTTGTTAGGGGCGGGGTGGGGATTGGTGGTGACATAGGATTTGGTTGACTGGTAGCAGGGATGGAGGGTTTTAAGTTTTGCTGACTCACTAGACAACGACTAGTGGTCAAATTGTGTGTATTCTTTTATAAAAACATGGTACAGTGATTCTGCATTGCAGATCAAGTTTACAAAAGTATACTTTATATTCTTTCTTTATACTTGTCAGTATACATCAAGTATGCTTCACTATACTATGTCAAATATAGTATATAAAAAGTAAACTTCAAGTATACTGCCTCAGTTTTAGTATAAAATGCTTGTAGTACACTTTAATAAATTACTTTTTGCTAAGGGGTACTTTTTCACAAGGCTACAGAAACTGTTCAGTGATTGCACACAACTTGCAGTATGCTTTGATTTTCCTATGTATCTCAACCTAGTAACAGCGTTTCTGATTCAATTCTCTCCCCACAGTTTATGGCAGGTCATTATTCCAAAACCGCATCCATACAGTTGAACCAGCAGAATGTTTTTAGGTCAGAGCTGCTTTTGTTATTGTGATCTTTTATATTTTATAGTCTTGTGTGAGTTTTTATCATTTCTCTTAGCATTCTTATCTGTGTTACAAACCTAGACCACACAGCTTGTTAGCTATGTCCTGGTACACCTTAGCATTTCTCTTACTATTAAAGATAAATATATAAAACAGAAAATATACCTTCAGCTCAAACAAATAGTAGTGCTTGTACTTCATTGACTTCCAAGTTTGCATCTCCATTGTTGCTCTACACGGACAGCAAAAAAACAATGGCCTCTTTCCATGCTGTGACGACAATATTTTGACCAATCAGAAATCAGTGATGCAGTCAGCTTAGCTGCATCCTTCTTTCAGCCCTGTAATCAAGCAACTCGGGTACGGCTCAGGTATAGGTCGCCTTATGTGTAAAGGAAAAAAGGTAAAGTTGTTTTCTTGTCAGACTTCCCTTGGTTTTGGAACTGTGCTAGCATCTGTTTTTTTGTATTCTGCTGATTTATGGAGTAAATATTGCTGCTTGTTTTTCTCCACGCTTGAGTCTATCTTGGTCTGACACAAATACTGATAAAGAACAATTGACAAAAAGTATTCAGATGGCACAGCTAAGCTGCTGCTGGCAGCTTTGAGAAATCTGGGTAAGCAGTAATGAGCCTTTCACAGTATTCTGGCCCATCTTCAAACCATCTACAAGGCAATGAATGCTCCTCTACTGGACTTGCAATTTCAAAATCCACCTTAAATTCTCTACAGGAGTTGCCTTGGTTCTATTATTGATTAACGTCTGATCAACTACATGAATGGAAGAATACATTTGGGTAGATTTTACTTCTAAAACTTGAGAAAAACCTGAGAACAGAGATCTGAGACACACACACAAATACACACATATGCCAGCACTTTAGGAATGAGGTGTGCACTGTACTAACCAGCAAAAGACAAATGTCCTTTTTCAGACATGTCAGACACTGTAAATGTACCAAAGGCATTTTTGTTCATCTGCGAGCAACTGAATCAGATGAAATGACTCACAATTTGATTATTTATATCCGATGCATTCCTGTGAGTTACATCATTTTAAAAAAATGCATGAGTTCAGAGACTGAATGGTGGAAAGGTTTCAGAAAGCCAGCAGCCAGAAGAACTAAAGCAATAACAAATTACATATTTTCAATATTATAATGAAAACCAGGGTTCTGGTGTGATGATTTGATGATAATAATGACAATAATGATAATAATGATATTATTATTGTTATTATTATTATTATTATTATTATTATTATTATTATTATTATTATTATTATTATTATTGAGCTATCT
The DNA here is from genome assembly GCA_037974605.1 of Nannopetersius ansorgii. Taxonomy (NCBI): domain Eukaryota; kingdom Metazoa; phylum Chordata; class Actinopteri; order Characiformes; family Alestidae; genus Nannopetersius; species Nannopetersius ansorgii. The sequence goes on from JBBPDE010000134.1 coordinate 25,779,963, forward strand.
CTGTTATCTGGTCTAATTTAATCTTTATTCATGATGAAAATACATGTTGGTGTGACGGTCGCCTCGCCCTCCTCCCGCGTTTTCCGATCCCCGTCTCCTGAATATTACATTTCTTTTCTTACTCGTTCGGTTTATGCATGTCTCTGGTTTTCTGTTCCCGTTCTGCCTTCGTTTCATCTCCGTGTCTGCGTCTGTTTCGTTTTCCCTTTTGGTTAGTACACTTACTTTTCTTCCGTCTTTCCCCAAGCACTCCATTCTCCCTCTTTAGTCAGCACGCCCCGTTTGTATCACGTCCCTTTATCATGAGTTTCACGTGTGTCTCATTTGTTTCGTTTATTTAAAGCCCAGTCTGACCCCAGGTTCCTCGTGCTTGTATTTGTTATCCCTTGTGTGTGAGTTTGGGGTCTCTGGTTTCTGGCTTGTGATTTAATGTGTAACGTTTCTTGTTTTCTTTGTTTTGCGGGCTCATGCTCCTCTATAGCTGGCTCTGTGTTTGCGCGCTGAAGCGCTGGTTCTCTGTATCTCGCACGTGCTCGAAGGCACGCAGCACTCTGTATCACGTTTCTCTTGCCGGATTGCGAGAGAGGTTTCTGGATTCTGATTTTGTTTTGGTTTAAGCGCTAGGAGTACGAGCCTCGCCGTTTTCATCCCGGTTTGGTTTTCTGGTTTTGATTCTGGTTTGTTTTGCCCTTTTTGGTTTTCTTTATTATAGAGTCGGGTTTTGGTTTCATTATTTTTATTTTGTCTCTGTCTGATTTTTTCTGATTCAGTGTTGTTATTCCTGGTTTTCTTGTGTTTGTTCTGTATTTATTTTTGTTTGTATTAAAGTCTCAGTTTCCCTTCCTATATTGCCACAGCATCCTCCCCTTTTCCCAAACCCTCACACCTCATGACAGTTGGCTGAGCTTAGGGACTCCACATAATTATGTGTAGATGTTTTACTGCCTGTTGTAGTAAAATATTTGTTCTCATTTCTTCCATTTAATCTACTCAATGTGCCAAAGTTAAGACATTTTGCACCAACGGGCTGATGCAAAGCAAAGTAGGAAGAACCGATGGGTGGCTCAAGACTCCTGCCCAGAACTGTGGATCTCTAGGATGAGGATTGGTGACCACTGCCTATTTCATAAACATCAGACTCACTGGAAATCTTCTGGAAAACTTGTTGCAATTCAAAAAACAATTCATCTTCATTCATGTCATACATGTCTGGTGAACTTACCTGAGTGTTGCGGTCGGCAAGAAGAACCTGCAGATGGTTGAAGCCATCTGTGGGGCCAGGCGAGATAAGTAGAATAGTGCAGGTACTCAGGTGGAATTCAGGTGAGGTGTCGGCACTGTGCAGAAAATCCTCTGTCCGCAGCTCCTCCACCCTCTTCAGACGGCCGCCGGCCAACTCGATAAGGGAACCCTTGGTGAAATGAGGTAGGACTGCACTTGGGGGTGGGTCAGGACCACTGAGGATTGAAAATGAAGGACGGTAGGACCCTGGAGAATGCTCCCGTTCCTGATCAGACACATGGCTGTTGTGCTGAGAGTGTGGAGAGTGTTGGGAGTTCCTCAAAGGCGAGGGAGGGGGACCTGAGGGGCTAAGATTGGTATGTGCCGGGGGGTTCTGGTACAGCGACCCCAGGGAGTAGTAGATCTGAGCTCCAGTCTGGGAGGCACTTCCACTAGAAGGTTCAAGAGGAGCCGTTGTCTTTCCTGTCCGTGAGTCAGAGGTGTAAGTGTGGGGAGTGGGAGGCTTGGGCATTCCCAGAGTACCAAAGTCCCTGTCTAGTTCTTGTAGGAAGGAATGTGCATTCGGACCCTCCTGGGACAGGGTGCCTCTTCCTGTACTGTGCCCTGGATCTTCATGATGCCTCTTCCTACCACCATTGGAATGGGAGCCAACACTCAGTCTGGACCGGGACTCATTTCCACAGTCTCCACCTGAAGCTAGCCTTGTGCTAGATTCAGGTCTGATGCCTGGGCCATCCAGACCATTGGGCCTCCTGCTTGGATACCTGAACCTGTTGTCTGGGAGAAGATCAGGGGGGTACATTGAGAGTTGAGGGAAAAGGTGATGGGAAGGGAAGAGAGAGGAGCTGTACTCTCGTCTCGAGGGGCTGAAATAGGGCCACATATCCCTGGACTCAACTGCATGAGCACTCTTGAAGGTAGGCACAGAGATTGTTGGTTGCAAACCCAAAGGAGAGATGTTACCCCGTAGCCAGCGGGAGTGATGAGGGATTGGTGGAGGTTCGTTTCCACTGTCTCTCCAAGATGGTGACCCAGATCCATGTCTTTCTCCTGGCTGGCCAGACAAGAACGGGTGGTGTATGGAGGACTGGTAGGGCACCTGCCATGGCAGTGCCAGGGGAAGTGGTGGCAGTGGGGGTGGTGGAGGGGGTGGGAGAAGATCCTTATCAATTCGTGAATCTCCACCACTTTCCCGGCTCTCGGACACATATTGTCGCCGGCTTCTGAGTGGTGCTGGGTGTTTGAAGTCGTCTTCCAGGGGGCGCTGTTCAGATGAACCCTGTCGGGACTCCCGCTTTTTTGGTGGGAGGCACTCTTTGCCGCGGTCCGGGCTAGGATTCATGGGGCACTAAACCCCAGGCCTGAGGGGCCTCACTAGGTCACATGGGCTGCTGGGGAGAACGAGGGGTGCGGAGAGAGATGAACAGCATCCCTGCTGAACAGCATCACGCAACACCCACACCTCACTCCGACCTGCACTCAGAACGTCTCACCTGGGGAAGAAAGAAAGAAAGACCTTAAGCCGGTCAATTTCTTAAGGACAGTGAGGTTTAGATAAGTGATACATAGGTGGTTTTCTATAACTACAACAAAAACATATTTACTGCAAAACTCCACACATATTACACACTCAATTTCTATAAGTACTTATTCCACAGTCGAGTCATTGGGCATAAGGCAGGGGTTCACACTGGGTGGGGCACCAGCCCACCATGGTGTGCAACATATATGACACATTCTGGAAATCTTACCCACATGAAATATATGTTTTCAAAATCTAACAAATATTTACAATCACAAGTAATATAAGTGTGCTCCAAAAATTCTTCTCTGTCTGCACTGCTTGCTCCTCCCATGGTCACACACAGCATTTCTAAAGGTCTAAATATAGTGAAGATTATATTTTTTAAAAAGTGTTTACAAGAGCTCTGATTCATGAAACAAAGCCACCTGTTGACCCAGAGGCACAGAACATCTAAGTAAGAAAGAACTTTTGTATACAATGACATTTTACCTGCACTGTGCCTCTGACATTCCAGTGTGTCAATCAGGTGATAAGGTTTAAAGAGTTCATTTTTTATCTGTTGCAACTACACATACAAAACAATGAGCAACTGGAGTAGAGGACCAAGTTCTGCCCTTCATGGAGATGCTGTTCCATAATGGCAGGATGATGCCCACCCTGTGGGCACTTTGCAGCCTGTCGCAGTAAAATATTTGTTCTCATTTCTTGCATTTAATCTACTCAATATACCAAAGATAAGACAGTTTGACAGGCGGAATAGGTGATTCAATAAGGTGATTCAAAGCAAAATGCAAAAAAGCTGATTGTAAACAGCCCCTGGTCTGTGGGGGTTTAGTGGAATACAGTGTGTGACTGTGGCTATGTTGTAGAAAACCTCAATTTGTGGGTAGTACACACACACACACACACACACACACACACACACACACACACACACACACACACACACACACACACACAC
>JBBPDE010000134.1:25787687-25799675 GCA_037974605.1 Nannopetersius ansorgii
CACACACACACACACACACACACACACACACACACACACACACACACACACACACACACACACACACAGAAACATATATATTGTGGCGCCCGGCTGACTATTTCGTTGCAGCCTCGGGCAAGCGCTCCTCAGCCTGTGCTGTCCAGGGTGCTGAAGAGGACACGCCCCTTTGGCAGCTCAGTTTGGGACTGCTTGAGGGAGGGGCACGGCAACAAGCCTCACCGGTAATCACTCAGTGGTTACCGTAAACAAGTCTAGGGCACTCAAGGGAGAGCAGGGAGGAGGAGTACGCCTGGCATTGTGGACATGTTATCCCTGATGTTAATAGCTGGCTACTATGGTATCCATATGTGGTTATTAGGGTGTTGCTAGCTGGGTGCAATGGTATCTTTAGTGGTTGCTATGTATCTGTCGGCTGACACATATAGTTTGTTCATGTTTTTGTTGCTGTTGTTGTTTGATAAGTTGGCTTATCAAAGGTGCTGGCTATAAGTGATGCAATGAAATGTGGTTATAAACCTGTAACTGTTACAGCTATACTGACCACTATAGTCTGAGTACATAAGCATTTACTGTAATACACCAAGGCCAGAGAAAGAGAGAGGGGGAGAGATGGGGGGATGGATTGAGTTTGATGTCCACTGGATGTCTGACAAAACTGGTTGAGGGTTCGTGCCAAAGCTTCTCTACACGAGCCAAGCTGGACCTTCTGTCAGCTTTGTGTCGTCCCTGGCAACCGCTGCTTTCTCCAAGACTTCCGTCTCCATGGACGCACCTGGACATGCTGAGCTGATTGGCTGACAGCTGCCAGCATGACAAACGAGCTGGACACGCTCATACACACACAAGCTAGTGTATATGTGTGTGTGTGTGTGTGTAGTGCTTCTGCATAACCATAGCAAAATGCCGCTGTGCTGCACCTTTAAGGCTGGGTCGATTAGTGACAAACAATATATCACAACATAAAATAATAATCATTTTATTTTTAGAATTCTAATTGTTAAAGGGTTTGTGTTTTTATTGACGTGTTCTTATGATATTTGTGGTAGTTTGGGTGTTATCCCGGCAGGTTCTTAGGAGGTTGCTATAACACTGTAGCTGATTTCTAGTGTGTTGCCAGATGCTGGTATTCGTGGTCGTTGCAAGGTGTGTGTGTGAGATTGTGTAGCTATGTGTGCGTATGCTTATGTAGAACAGCAAGCTGGCCTTTGATAAGCCAACTTATCACAACAACAACAACAACAACAACAACAACAACAACAACAACAACAACAATAATAATAATAAAAATAAACAAATTAATAATAATAATAATAATAATAATAATAATAATAATAATAATAATAATAATAATAATACACATTTATTAGGTCTAAATAGGAATTTGGTCCCTATAGAGAGATAACTCTTACTCTAACCCTGATTCTAGATCTTTCAAGAAGACTGAAGGTTCTTGTGGAGGCTCTTTGAGCATCCCACAGTTTTAGAATTTAGATGTGTTTTGGTGAAATATTACAGCAGCAGAACTGCAGCGAATCCCAAATCAGACACGCGCAAAACAACAGGCTGCGTTATCGTCCCTCAGCGGAAACATTCGGCTAAAGCATTTCATTTGAGAGAGATGTTATCTGTTCTGTAATGCCTCTGTCTTTTTATTCCCTTTATTCCCTCTTTCACTCGCCCCCCACCCATCGCTGTCTATCCATTGCGGCCCATCAGACGCTGCTGCGGGGCATTGTGGGTAATTACCCATAGGCTCTGGGCTCCAGTAGAGCTCCGGAGCGGCTTGCAAAAGCGTCTTAAGAAATAAAATCTCCTTAATGCGCTTCAGACTTCTGGGTGGTAAATCGTTACTCTTCAAAGACTTCTTTACAGTGGAATTTCTTCTCCGTTCTATTAAGAAAACAGTGCCATTCTTTAAAACGTTGCTCCTTAAAGGCCTCAAATCACAGACAAAATACAAGCTTTTATAGTTTGAGGTACATGAACACATGGACCTGAGACTTACTTTCTGTCAAGAAAATAACACGTACAATACAGGTAGGCTTTTGTTCATCTATAAATTGATGAAAATTATGAGGCTAACATTGAAACACTAGAAGTCAATAGTTTCTTCTTAGGACCCTCAAATCACTCTTCATTAAGGTGCATCAGACTTCTAGACGTGGTTTAGGACACAATATGACTCACGGTGAATTGGAAAAATGAACAGAACTTCTGCGTGGGACTAATCATTGTGCCGCCATTTTACACAACAGGGTCTGTTTTCACAAACTTTCTGAGGAGCAGCGCCGTTTCTGTGGTGTCATAAACCTGGAGGAATCTGATCCCAGATCTGTCCTGTTTTGTGAACAGCATCCCTGGTATCATCTGAAACGCCTGCCTGTAGCACTGAAGTTATGTTATTTTGTGTGTGTGTGTGTGTGTGTGTGTGTGTCTGTGTATGTCTGTGTCTGTGAGTGTGTGTTGTTGTATGAGCTACAGGCCCATGAGGTGTGTTATGTTTAAACTACAGCAAATGTTAAATGAAAATAAACCCTGGCTCTGCTGGCTCTTCATACATCACCAAACGCTCCAATTTGCTCTGACGTCAAGCCTCAGGACGTTTCTCTTCTCCATCAGTCTTGCTCCTCTCTTTCCATCACTTCAACATTTTCTCCCTTAGTTTTGCCTCTGCTCCTCCACCCGTCACTTCTGCTGAATACTCCACATTTATGTGTGCACTTTCTTATACATTTCAAACACAATTTATTCACCTGCACACTAACAGTGAAGTACAAGGTGGGGGGTTTCCAATAAAGTGGCCAGTGAGTGGAAGGATGGGGTGGGGGTTTCTGATAAAGTGGCCAGTGAGTGGAAGGATGGGGTGGGGGTTTCTGATAAAGTGGCCAGTGAGTGGAAGGATGGGGTGAGGGTTCTGATAAAGTGGCCAGTGTGTTGTGTGTATATGAGCTACATAAAAGGCTGGTGTTACTTTTCAGGGCAGAAAGTAATGTAGGGATGCGATTGCCACGGCAACCGAGAGAGAGAGAGTGCAGACGTGAACTGAGCTTGAAATGCACTAATCCTGTGGGGAAGGTTCCGGAATCCTTTTACATGTAGGGCTGATGTTCATGTGCAGAACAAATTAAGAGCTGGACAGCTGCTTTTCAGGCAATCACAACGGTATTTATACACTTTGGGAACCCTCCACCAAGGCCATTTCCATGGAGTCAACATTTGAGGGACCAAGTCTGCTGCTTACAATCCACCCCACCCCAAAAGAAACTCTTTTCTTATTGTTGTAAAATAAAAAAGTTTTATTTATGAATAAGCAACTGCAGTTGCTGAATGTTCCAACTGACATAAACATACAAAACACCAAACCAAGATGCTAATTTAAAAATAAAAGTGAGAAAACAATAATGAAGGCTGAGAGTGTGTAAGTGTGTGTCTGCGATCTGATTATTAATTTATTTTCCATTTGGAATGTCATCTCTAACTCAGAACTAATTGAGAGAGATAAAGTTCAGATTAAATAATTGCAAAATAAATACAAACAGAAACGTTTGGATTGAGCGAAACAATCAGGCTAATTTGATTAGAATTAGTGGCTTTGTTGTTGCTCTTAAAGGTGTGAGATTAATGAGGAGATGCAGAGTGAAGGAGAGCTCTTTGTATTTTGAAGAGATGATGTTTTTTTTTAGAACTTGTTTTATTCATGTAGCCCAATGGTCGGCAACCTTTAACACTCAAAGAGCCATTTGGACCCGGTTTCCACAAAAGAGAAAACACCGGGAGCCGCAAATCCATTTTGACATCTAAAATGAAGATTACACTGGATATATTGTTTTTTTATGCTATGTATAAAAATACTAGGCTAGTGTTTTGCTTGTGAAATTTTATTTATTCAAAGGAAACAATTTGAACATTTAAGACTCATATTATATTTTAATGTTAGAAGGTCACAATAATCTTCAAATTGTGACTACAAAAAACCCCCAATGAATAAAAATAAAATACACTTAGCACCTAGAACGGCTGACAGTGTCAAATGATGTAATTTCATCAGAATCAAAATCACGTCTAGTTGCCAACTGGAGCAGCAAGCGTGCTCTGTAAAAGCCATGTGGGTGTGGTGTAGGCACATGTACACACGTATTATTACATATTATTGTTGTTTTATACTGTTGTGCTTGAGAGACACCATCGACCGGAATCAAAGTCCTTATATGTGTCGCTCATAGATTCGGCGACTGGCGCAGCACAATGGGCTCTGGGTCCAATGTCCACTGGACACTTGCTGTGTCTGCTGGCTGCAGTTTACGTGGATGTATGGAGGCAGGCTGGAGGACTAAACGCCCAAACAAACTGCAGCGAAGTGTCTTGTGCGAAACTGGCACTGGGTCAATTAATGCACGCAGTCGTTATAGGTATAGCCAGTTAACCACCATTCTAGCGTTAAATTATTATTTATTTTTCCAAAGCCACATGGAGCCGCAGCATAAGGATGAAAGAGCCGCATGTGGCTTCATAGCATGTTGCCGACCCTTGATGTAGACTGTTAATGTTTGGACATCTAGAAACGGAAGTGATGGACTCAGTACACAGACACATCACTCAATTAGTCTTAGTTACAATTGAGCAGAACAATTAATGTCCATTAGAAATAACAGGTCTCTCTTCTGAAATCTAGCACTGCTGGTGAAAAATGGATGGATGGATGTTGAATGGATGGATGAATGGATGAACAGATGAATAAATAAATTAGGTAATGAATGTCTGGAAGGATGGATAGATGAAATGGATCAAACTTAATGATTGTAATCATTAAAATCATTAACTGTGTGGTGATATTAATATATTACTTGCTATTATTTCTAAATAAGTGAATATTCTAAGACATTTACAGGAGGATTCAAACTGGTATTTTCCACAATCTATTACTGAACTCTTTCTCTGAAATATATTGTGTGTATATTTCAATGTATAAACCCATTACAGCAGGTCTGCGCTGTTAAACAGTAATACACTCTGACAAATGTGCTCCTCTACTTTTGATGGGTCATTTAATATTTTCACACTTTCAATAGAGGAATATTTTGAGGGTCACCTTCAGACTTTACTGGAGTGACTTTCTGATTTTAGGCAGAGGAGGGAAAGAGCTCTTTCTCTCTCCTCTGTTTATGTTCCACTTCAAAGCTCGGCCTCTTTTAGAAACCTCTGAGATGACTCCTTCTCCAGAAGAGCCTCTCGGACATCCCTCAGACTCAAATTGCCTTAAATTGTCCCGAAACTACCAACGTTTTTACCAGTCGGATACGCCAAAGTGGCCTGAAAATGGAAAAGATGATGTTTATCTTAATAACAGCAATTAAAAGTCCTGCTACAGAATTTTTGAAAGCACAACCTGGGTAGATTCCAATCCTTCAGTTCAGATCAGGAAAAGGAGGTTTTACTGAGATTTAAATCTGATAGTTAATGTTGTTTAAAGATATTTCCTGAAAGATATTTGACTTTACAAAAATTAAGAAAAACAAAATAAAAACAATTAAAATAAATAGTTTTCATGTTTGTATGTCTGCTGGAATGTTCTCTCTGTTGACAGTTGTTCTTATTTTGGTACATGTATGTGTTTTTATCTTATAAATGAAAACAAAATTGGAAAACAGTGCAGACTGGAACCTGTCCAAACAGAATATAAATCAAATATAAATATAATTATGTGGATAATAACGCCATTGTTTATGAATCTATTAATGGATAATTACATTACATTAGAACAGAAAAACAACAGGAACAACTCTGGGCTCCTGATGGTTACCATACATCCATCCATGCATGCATTCAATCACTGATGCATTCAATAATCCATCCATTCATCTATACATTCTTCCATGAATCCATTTATCTATCCATTCGATCATCCACCCATCCACCGTGCATCCATTCATCCATCCATCTATACATTGATCATACCCTCCATCCATACATCCATAAAGCATTCATCAGTTCAATCATCCTTCCGTACATCCGTCTATCCATACATCTATATAGCTATCATACCATCCATCTATTCACCCATCCATCCATCTGTACATCTGTCAAAACATTCATCCACCCATCTGCTGAGGATGTGAATTAGATGTGAATAAAGGGGTTAACTACATAAAGGAGCAAATATGACAATCACACAAAAAACAGCAAAAGAAACTGAATTACAGACTCAACTCTCCTTGACACGCAGAGAGAAAAAACTTCCCTGAAGAAAGGATGAATAGAATAAATGACACAGACAGCAGAAGGACTCACAATGGTCAGTTCACTGCAGTATGGGATTTTCAGAATTAAGCAAAATTTAAAGCTGTGTTCATGCCAAAACAGAAACACGAGTTTTTCATCCTTTCTGGCCTAGAACAAGAAATATCATTTCATAAACACCTCAATAAAAACTCCCATATGCTAAAACAACAATATATATTGATCAATAAATCACCCCAATAAACACCTTAAAACACTAGAATAGGAGATATTTTATATATGACAGCAATAAATGCCCCTACACAGTAGAAGATATTTGTCCATGACTTATACCTATGGTTGCTATATGTGAGACTAGCGTAATAGATATTAGTCCATGAAAGTCCTCAATAAAGTTTATAGTCCACACTGACAAACTGAACTTACTAATTTGCATAGTATCTCTTTTGTCTGCATTTCTGTCGCTCAAAGCCAGATTATTGAGACTCTAAAAGGTACAAGGAGTTCTGTTTTGACAGGGTTAAACCTGTGTTGCCTCCAGGGTGCATACAAAAAAAATGGTGCACTGAATTTGCTCGATTCGAACATGTGCATCATCGTTTCCACATGAATAAAACATATCACACCAACACAACTCCGTCTTTCAGCTTACATTTGGCAGCGAGTGCGTTTCTGCGGTTCATTTATGTGGAAAGTATGTATATATTAAAGTGGATGGATGTGATGCATGTACAAATTTGACTCAGAAATGTATTATGTTACTTTAAAAAAGTAAATAAATAAAATGGAACACTGTGATGTTGTTTTCGGCTGAGTGGTTGGAGGACGTGTTCACGAGAGATTCCTCTCCCTTTTCTTCCGTCTCCACTCGGCAAAAGAAAAGCTAAAGTGAGGGTGCAGTGTGGGTTCGGAGGAACCCGCAGCCTGGATGCTCTTCAGAGCTTTGATTCATCGGAGCTGGACTCTCTCTGCTGTTTTCTGGCTTTAGACTCTTACTGAGTGTTCAGTGAAACGACTGCCAGAACAGCCTCCTGGAGGAGCCCTGACTGTCTGAGGAAATGAACTACATGCCATCCAGCTTCTCTTGGACCAGCAGAAATGTATTAAGGGTGGCATCTGCATACAAAAAAGTCTCGCTACCACAATAACATAGCAATGGTGTGGAAAAATATGAACAAAATTCAACTCTTGGGCAGTGATTGGATGACTGACCGACCAGCTGACTGATATACTGAAAGAACAACCGCCTGACTGACCGACTGACCAAAAGACTGACATAACATCCAGCTGACGAACTGACTGATCAACTAACTGCCGAAAAACTTGCTGATTGATGAACTTAACGATCAATTTACTGACTGACCTATCAATGAGCTGACCAACTGAATAACTGACCAGCTTTTCAGCTGATGAGCCAACCAACTCACTGACCCACTGACTAGCTGACAAATGTACTGAATGACGAATTGACTGACTGACTGTCCGAACAACTGACTCACTGACTGACCAACTCAGCTGCCCAACTGACTAATCTGACTAAACTGAATGACTGATTGAACAACTGAGCCTGACCTCATGAAAGGATGTTGAACAATGGTGAAGGTCAACACATCTACACACTTATTGTTCATTCCAAACATCACAGTCTTAGGGCAAAAGGACAGGAGCTCCAGCCTCCCTCAGGGCCCGTCTGGGAATCAGATTTCAACCAGTCTCACAACAGCAGCTACAGATGAACACTTTTCAGACAGAGGCCAGTTCAGCTGATTCTGTCCTACGTTGTTAGCATATGCTGTACATAAGCGACTGGGATGTGACATCATTTGCTTGGTTTTTGTGTGAAGCTGCCACTATAATGGGTTTATTCTTATTTAGCCAAAACACCACACCGAAACGGAAGAGTGATGGTTTCACAGTGGCTGAGGAAACGGCTGGGAAAACCATAAACACGAGCCTTTAGCACCCTTGTGGTTTTCCGTATGGCTGCATTTCAGAGACGAGATTGGACTCCTCCGCCTGGCTGGAGTTTTCATTTCATTGTTTAGAGATGGGAACCAAGACAGAAGAACAAAAAAAATAGAAAATTAACCAGAACAAAGCAAAAGCTAAAACAATGCAAGTTCACAAAGGCAGAAAAAAACAACACATGCTCCACAAGTTTCCTTTGTTTGCCATTTTTGTTCAGAGAAACATAATTCCTTCCCTCCCCAACGTTCTCCCGCTCCTCATAATATTTCTTGTTTGAACACATGTCGCACTGCGCGCGCTGGAGAGGGATGAAGTAGCAAATTTTGAGCGCTGCTATTTTGGCACAGGCGAAGGAGACAGACGCCAAAGCGCTTCATTAGCCCCAATGGGAGAGAGATGGATCTGCAGGCTCATTGGAAGTCTATCTGCAGTAAACACAGTGGCAGTCTGGAGCCTAATCCATCATGAGAGAACAGCTTGTTCCTCTACAGAACACAATCCAACACCAATCCATCTAACATCACTCCATCCAACACCATCCAACATTACACCATTTAACATCAATCCATATAACATCACTCCATCTAACACCATCCAACATCCCACCATCAAACATCACATGAAACACCATCAAACATCCCAAGATCAAACACCACATCATCCAACACAATCAAAGATAACACCATCAAACATCTCACAATCCAACACCAAACATCACATAGTTCAACACCATCCAACATAACTATTTAATACCAATTCATCTAACATCACTTCAATCCAACACCATCAAACACCAGCCAATATCACACAAACATCACTCTATCCAACATCACACTATTTAACACCAATCCGTCTAACATCACTCCATCTACCACCTTCTAACATCACACCCTTTAACACTAATTAATCTAACATAATCAAACACCATCCAGCATCACACAATTTAACACCAATCAGTCTAATAGCCAATCCCATCCAATATTACAGCCAATATTTCTAACCATCCAACATCGAACCATCCAACAACATTCTATAGAACACATTCCATTCAGATATGAAGCTAAAGTGGTTAACAAATAATGGAAGTACATTCATACATATCACAGAAAAAACAGCATTAGCAGTAATCACAACTTTATATTAATATTAAACAGATCATCTTTAATCATTTAATAACTTCTAAGCTCTTTTAGTGTCTGATTTCTACATTAGTGTGAGGAGTGATTTAAGACTTCTGAAGTGTGCAGGAATGCAGAGTGAGATCAGTAAGTGAGATCCGTTCAGACCTGGCGGTCTAGGGGCTACAGCGTGTGACGTGGGAACATTGTGGGATGTTTTCGCAGTAAGGATTTAGCGAGGCCTCCTGCAGAAACAAATCTGCGTGCGGTGAGGGGCGGCCGGCCTTCTCTGGGCTCCGAACACTGGCTTAGTTCAAAAGCCTCCCAGAAAATCCGATTTCGGTAATCTGTGGAAGCCAAAGCGGCACATAGACAAACGTTTGTGAAGGAGTGTTTTAACCAACCTGAACGGACCGCGGTGCAGGATTTTCCCGACCAGCCGCAACTGGAGAGAAAGTGATAAGTGCCCACAAGTGTGGGCTTCACCACGGCTCTTGAAGCCACTGCTCACCAGAAGATTTTAAATAAATAAAAGTGTGTTTATCTGCTATTAGTTACCCCTCCGAGCTGGAGAGCTTATAAGAAAGTCATGGTTGATTTATGATAATAAGGAAGAATTAGCTTAGCTCGTAAGGAGCTGTACAGGAGATCCAGGTAAAGCTGGGGGATATTCCATCATTTCTGGAGCTCAAGATGTAATTTATTCATGTTATCTCTCCACAAGCCTAGTTCAGGAAAGTAATTGCCTTATCCAGGCTTCACCCACAAATAGATCTACAGTAGTTTGTTTAAACTAGTTGTAGCGTAAACAGGTTTTAGTCAGTTCTAGATTAGAGCTCCCAGCTCCAGACTTCTGAATATATTAGTGGTATCATTCCAAAAACCCTGTTCAAGAAAGTAATTACCTTATACAGATCTAGAGTAGTTTGTTTTAGGGTTTAACAAGCTTGTTGTTGTCCCTGTCCAATAACAGCTCCAGGGCCTTTTAATCACCAGGGCATTTAATCTCAACATTACTTAAAGAGATGCCAGTGATTTGTAAATCTCATCCAAGATAGCAACAGAAGTTATGGAAGAATAAATTGGTGGGTGGAGCCTAAATTAACTGAGAAGTTGAATGAATTGGAGTTAGGTGTGGTGGAACAAGAGGACAGGGGAAAAAAAACAGGACTGAGATTGGAAACCTGTCTTGAGGGACACCTCCTCTACCACAGGGTTGCACTCTGAGATACTAATAGTGGATCCGTCATGTAATCGGGTTTCATTCAGCTCTAGATATATAACTGGCTGTAGTGTAATCAGGTTTCAGTCAGGCATAGCTCCATCACTGACTGTAGAACCATAGTGTAAGAAGGTATCGGTCAGTTCTAGATACATAACTGCCTGTAGAACTGTTGAGTAATCAGGTTTCAGTCAGGTATAGAGCCATCACTGACTCTGGAACCACTGTATAAGTAGGTTTCAGGCAGTTCTAGATACATCACTGACTGCAGAACCACAATGTAAACAGGTGAAGTTGCTCTTTAAGGGAAAAACAGCAGAAGTGAATTGTGTGCCCAGCAGGACTCGTGCTGTTTCTAAACGGGACGTTTCTGTTCTGAAACCCATCTGAAGAGGGTTCTGGGGAGCCAGGTAATTTCTGATCAGGAGGAGGGCCAGAAGAACATGCAACGTGAAAAACGAGCGGGTTCTCCGACTTCTACACAGGTGCACTTTGTCATTTTCTTTTCTTCTTCAGCCAAACAATCATCAGTGACACGTAAGAGGCATTGATTTTTTTCTTTCTTTATTCTTTTTTTTTTTTTTTTTTGGAGTGTCCATTGATCTTCACACTCCTCCAGCGGTGGAGGGCCATTGATTTCTCTCCCTTTCGTCTCTCTCTCTTTGTTTCTCTCTAGTAAATAAAGCCTTAACCCCAGTCCGGATTTCACACTTGGTACAAAAGAGCCTCTTTTCCCCTGCACTTACTAATAAACAGCTCATTCTACTAACTCTATCTCCTGGGGGTGGGGTTTGGAGGGGTAAATGAGTGTAGGCTGAATATATTGGTATTCATAACCCACCTGTTCACTGGAGAAATTGGATTTTGCTGTAAACAAACTGTAAATGAGATTTCTGCTCGAGCCTCAACTCTTTGTCTATTTATTAATTTGTTTAAATTGCTCCTTCAAAGATGCCCCCCCAGCAAAAGCCACCTGAGGATGGAAACTGTGATATACTGTGCAAAAGTCTGGAGGCCCTGTTTTTCTAATTTTTCCCCCCAGACTTTCTTGCAATTGTAATGTAGTCTTAATGTAGTGTAATGTAGCCTCCTTCCTGAATGACTTTCAAAGACTCTCATTTTCAGTAAACTTCCCTGAACCTGACCAGTTTCAGAGGAATGTTTTTTGTTTGTTAAGACACACAGTGACCTACATATGAATCATTCAAGCACAACAAAGCACATTTAACTAAAGGCCTGAACCAGTGAAGAAACAGGTGCAGATGATTCCAAATGATCAGGTGGTGATCAGTATATTGGTCTGAATGCTGAGTGAATGGAACACTTCTGCCTAGGCTCCTTGTCTCTTTAGACTTCTTGCGAATGTAGCGGGACAGAATTGGGGCGGTTTAAAACCTCCCCAATTCTTTCCGGTAATTTTCCAGCCTAAGGCTGATAGGG
>JBBPDE010000134.1:25812039-25830127 GCA_037974605.1 Nannopetersius ansorgii
AAAGATCTGTTTATGTCAAAATAATTTGTCCAGTATATGATCAGCTCTGTATCCAATCATAGTACATATCATATACAGATTTATGTTGCCATGCACTCTAACAAAGTTCCCAGGGCCAGTGGAAGAGAAACAGGCCCACAGCATCACAGATCCTCTACCATACTTAACATTGGGCATGAGGTGCTTTTCCATATATCCATCCTTTGTTTTATGCCAGACCCCCTGGAGTGTTTGTTGCCAAAAAGCTCACACTTACTCTCATTTGACCACCGTACATGGTTCCAGTAGCATTTAGCAAACTCCACATGTTTATATTTGTGTTTGTAGGACTGAAAAGGCTTTTTCCTGGCATGCCTCCCAAATAACTTGTTGGCATGTAAATATACCCTAATTGTTATTATGGAAACTTGGTGACCCAAAAATGCCACTTTTTGCTGCAGTTCTCTGTAACAGTAAGCTTTTACCCTTTTTTTTACCTTCCTCACTGTGCATGTTGGTCCTCATCCAGTCTTGTTTGGTACAGTTCCAGTTCCATTTTTCGATTATTGCTCTGACTTTGGATATGGGCAAGTTTAGGTAAGTAGCTATTTTCTTGAAGATATAAAAAAATGAGAGACCACTGTAAATTCTATTTTCTTTTACCTCTATGAGTATGACAACCATTGTGTTAAATTCCAGGTTGGAAACCAGTGAATACCTCAAACGGACTAAGCCTAGTGACTGATGAGATGAGGAGGTGGAGGGAGAGCTCAGCCCAGATGTGGTAGCGGGCCCAGATTATCTGCAACAAAACACCTCAGGAAGTGCTCCAGTTGTTGGTTGGTCTGCTCCACCTAACCATTAGTGTGGGGATGGTAGCCCAAGGAGAGACTGCAGGAGTCAATCAGACAGCAGAAGGCCTTCCAGAACTGAGGCCCTCTGTCTGAGTTGATGTACTTGGGGATCCAATGCAATCGGCCTACATGCTCTATAACTAGCTCAGCGGTGGTTTTAGCACTGTGGAGGCCGATGAAAGCCACCAGGTGAACACCCTTGAAGAAGCGATCCACAGTGGTAAGTATGTTTTTTTCCCTCAAAATCCGGCAGGCCAGTGATGAAGGGATAGGTAGAGGTTGGAGATCCCTTGGAGAGGGTTGGTTAATGATCTTGGCACTGCTGCACACCACACATGCCTGAACAAACTCAGAGGCCATGTTGGGCCACCAAAAGGCACGTTGGAGAGGAGAGAGGGTTTGAGTAGATTAAGATGTCGTCCAAGTAGGCAAACACCCAATGCCCCAGTATGTCATGGAGAACATCATTGATAAAGCCACTGGACAGTTGCATCAACTGAACGGGATTAGTGTTGCATCAACAAATTGGCTCCTAAGGTCCAATTTGGTGAATATGGAAGCCCCAGCGAGGACGTCTAGGGCGGTGTTGGTGAGAGGGGATGGTGGTTCTAGGAGGCTGCTGGGAGGAAGGTCTGAGGGTCCCCTGACAAAGCTCCTTGGCAATGTACTCTTCCATAGCTGTCTGCTCCCCCACCAATAGAGAGAACAGATGGCCATGGGGTGGTAACGTTCCGGGCTGGAGGTTGATGCCCAGGTCAGTGACCGCAAGGGTGCGAAACCGGACAGTCTCCCTGCCACAGATGGTACAAGTGGGAGTCGATTTCCACCTCATTGTCAGAATGTTGGAAGGCGGCCCTGAGTTGGCGGGTGAATTCAGGGTATGAATAGGCAGTGTCAGTGTCCGATCTTAGGACCGCCGTGACCCCCTCTGCTGCCTGCCTGGTCAGAATAGAGATGAGAAGTGCAATCCGGGTTTGGTTAATAGTATAGCGGCTGGGCTGGAACTTGAACACAAGATTAAAAAACCTTGCACTTTCTGTCTGCACCATTCCATTTTTCAGAGAGAGAAATTTTTGGTTCATGACTGGAGGGAGGAGAGGATCAGACTGCTGCTTCCTAACCCCATCAATCTCAGCTGCTTGCCAAGTCACAGTATCACACAAAGCAACAAAATCATTCTGTCAAGGAGCTTACCTGGCCAAACTGTTGCCCAATGTGGCATGGCGGATGAACCCAATCGTGGATAGAACATGAGATTTGGTAGACTACACACCTTGATCTGAGAATGCTCTCAGCAGAGAGTACAGATTTCCCCTGGGAATTCACATACTCACACACACACAGTATATAAAGTTGGGCAAGGAACTCAATGACTGAGCACTGGTGCTACTTACTCCCTTGTTGGTGCTACATTCCCAGGGACATAATGTGTGTCACGTGACTGGTGTGCGTGACACCAGAACAATATTTTTAGTTATATACATATCTATTCATTTATTTATTTTATTTATTTTGTCATATAGGACAAAATAGATTAGGCACCCAGAAGTAATGTCTAATTTAGATGTAATGCGGTTCAAGAGCAAACCAGCAATAAGCATGTAACGAAGTGCTGGAATATATGTCTAGTCACCAGACATGGAGGATTCCTTGTAGATGTACTAGACAGTATTACCCGTGCTTGACAGAATTTGTTGTGGGTACACTTGAGGCCGCATGGTTGTATCATGTAATTGCCCAGCATGTGGCGTGTACAAATACCTGGGGGCACCCACACATGCCGTGAAAGTTCCAGTCACCCAAGACTGACCACACCAAGGGAGAACCATCATATTGTATGTTAAGCAATTCAAAGCGCCATGACATCTGCATCTTACAACTGGACACTTCAAGCCATCCCACATCAGGTACTGACAATTGGCATCAGCCAGACTACAGGCTAACCATCCCTTGTGAAGACTGGTATTGTAGTGGTGCTGTAATCGGGAGGCATGAAATGATGAAATCATGTTCAGCGATGAATCTCAGTTCTGCATTACCACCGAGGGCCATGTTGTGCATGTATAGCAGCACAGAGATGTGAGGACCATTTCCTGAAAATGTTGTTTAACGACACAACAGTGTTATTCCTGGCATCGTGGTGTGGGGAGCGATAGGGTATGACTTCAGGTCATCTCTGGTAGTGATTCAGGGAACAGTGCGCCGTCAGTGATATCCAACGGCCATATGTCTTACCTCTGGTAAGTTAGCACCCTTATAAAGACTTTCAACAAGAATGCATGTCCACGCATAGCATGCTTAGGCCCTCCCGTGGCCAGCCAGGTCACCTGATCTTTCACCAAGTGAACATCGAGGGCCTGTTCCAACAGCCGTGGGTCAACTTGCCACAAGAGAGCACAAAATCGATGTAACCCCCCCCAACCCCCCCCCCCCCCCGACGGAGTCATCGAGTGCGGGAACCGGAAAAGTCACTGACATATCAAGGTGAAATTTATCAATCATAGCTTGCGTAGTATAGACCAGAGTTACTCAAACTTATTTGTCCTCAGGGCCAGTGAAGTCAGGCATTGGGGCTGCAGGAATTATTCACCCACAGGAATTATTTGGCACAAAAAAAATGTAAATCAACATTTTAATGTGAAGTGTGTGTCTGCTTTCTCGCCACTAACCGGTCGAAACGAGGAAGACACGCTGACAGAGACACTCGGAGCATGTTTTATGAGCTTGTTTATGTCCTTTGCTTTCGTGGCTCTCATAACGCGTGTGTGTCCGTGAAAAGTTTGGAGTGAATGAGACAAAGGCACGGGCCGTGAAGTCGAGGGGGCGGGGCAAGCAGTGACAGCATGGCTGAGATCAGACTTGATCTGACTGAATTTTGATTGGTGCAGAAGCAAGGCTCTGCTGGACCCAGCTCCCTCTGTCCGGGGGCGGGGTGTTAACGGCGATATATTTTTTATTGCGCGATAAGAATCTCGCGCCGTCAACGGCGTATATATATATTAGGACTGTTAAAAATATCGTGTTATTTGCGTTAATTTATTTTCTATAACGCTTTAAAATAATTTGATCACGCGATTAATTTTAAAAGTAAACGCCCCTCTGCATTGCAGTACCACACAATCAGTGGGGGCAGTATTGCGCTATGTCGGCGACCAGCATGCCAGAAGCCACTTCATGTGGCCAATGCTGCTTCTGAGTCAAGCTAGCGATGGAAGATAAACACATGCTGTTAAATGAACAATTTTGCTTTAAGTTACTACCAGAGGGGGATCTGGACCAGACAAGGGAAATATGTGTGCTTTGCAAAAGTGAATTCAATTACCACCGAAGCACTACATAACTATCATATAACCCGGTGTGGCAGGGACAGCGGAGGGAGGGGTCTCCGATAGTTGCAGGAGTTTGGAGCGAGAGGCGGGACTTTAGTTAGGCTTTGTCCTTTAATTCAAGTTATTTAAAGCTACAGTCTTAACACAGAGATTCTTTCAGGTTTGAAGATGTTATGCATTTTCTATCCAAAAGTAAGTTTTGTTTTTATCTTATAGCTTTTAAAAGTGTGACAGAATTGGGAAAAAACAAATAAACCAAACCTTCTTTGTAAAATTGATGACTTAGTGTGTTCACTATATATTATATATTGGGTTGATATAGAATTGCGATTAATCGCAATTAATTTTTTCCAGATTTGCAATTAACTAGTTAATTTTAATTAATCGCTTTACAGTCCTAATATATATACAGTAGCCTCCAGTTTTACACGGATCATGAATCATGATTCGGTGTTCAGTCACACACAGATTTTTTTGAGAACTGAACTCATGATTTTACATGGAAATTTTACACATGGAAACTGCAAATATCCTCTGCCTTTTTTGTCAATGCTGATCCGCATAAAACTGAGCAGTTACTACACAATCAACTGAATATTATGTTCCACCTGATATGGTGCACGTTACATTACAACAGGAAATTTTGCTCTTTCCTCTGGACAATCAAATGCAGTCAAACTGGAGCCACATTTTAGTGGAATGGAACGAAAAGGATGTTAATTGCAGGTGTGTGATCTGTTCCTAAGGGTTTGCTCACACTAGGTGCACAGTTCTGTTGTCCAAAATTTGGCTCAGTTTAGCTGGACTCAGGCTTATTTCAGTTGTGTTCAGAAAGGGTTCAGCTGACCTAAGGTGCGATTAAGTTGGACTTGATATGGTTGCGTTGGATTTGGGTGTAGTTCAGTTGGGTTCTTAATTCAGACTGTTCTGTTGTTCTGTTGATTTCAATTTATTTTGGAATGGTTCTGCTGAACTCAGACTAGACTTGGTTCAGTTGGACTTAATACACATCTAGTATGATCTCTAATCATTTGATCTCAAATCAATTGCACTCCGGCAACCAGACCCAGTATGAGCACAACCTGATGTTTTTTTACATCAATTTCTTATGTGATCACACCACCAAATAAAGCCAGTCAACACACAGAGACAGCAATGGATTGATCTTATGATACTTTATATCATAGTCATTATTACCATAATCATTATTGACACCATTATCATTGATATTACTCCTTATGGTTATAATCATTAGGAAGGATAAGATGCATCTCAGGTGAATTCTTTAGTTTTTTCCTCTTTCTCTTGCCATAGATAAAAGTCCAGTCAGTAAAGTCCAGTTCATCATCCAGTGGTCTTTATAAAGTGCATGAATTTATGACAGTTTCCAGAGAATGGAGTCATCCATTTGTTCGTTCTCTTTTTTTCAGTTTTCTCTTTATCCTAGAAAAGAAAAGGCTTTGTACATGAAATTAAAGACCCCTGTTGCCATGGTGACAGGAGGAACCACACACACACACACACACACACACACACACACACACACACACACACACAAGCTCATGTTGATGCTGTAACATCAGGCTGAACACCATAAACCTGCCGATACATTGACTGCCCATCAAATGTTTGAATAATTTGGGTTTTTTTCCCCAGGCAAGGAAAACCCTCACCTGTGGAGCAGATGATCATCTTTTTGATCATCAGAGTGTCCTCCTTGGTCTGAGGAGCAACTTTTAAACCATTGATAAACCCTGTCTTGTTAAAAGCACAGATTAAAAAATCTTGTTTGGTCCCAAAAGTGCTTCAAACAACTGAAGATTTGAATGCTGATGTAACAACAAGGCTCTATGCCCTCTGTTAAAAATTTTAAATGGTAAAATCTTAAAGAAATAAATACTTGGTGCCACTGTATTATATATTGTGATTCTACATGCTAGTTGCTGTTCCAGATTAGAAATTTCACTCAGGTTTTTTCCTGATAAGTGTACGTTCCCAATTAGGCTTTGGCCACAACTTAAGTTATCATGACTTAATTATCTCATTCCGGTGCCTTACTGTCTCATGGCCACAGATTAACTATCATAACATAACCATCTAGTCCTTATGCCTCATTTAGTTATATCGTGACTAGAACTATCTCATTCCTGTGGCTTGATTAGTCATAATATATCTCTTTCCCTTAACTCACTTAATCACGATCTCATGCCAATGGCTTCCTTGACAGAACTTAGTCATGGTTACAGGATAACAATCTCATTCACATGACTAACTTAGTCCGGGTCACCATTTAATAATAACCATATAATTCTCCTGCCTCACTTAGTCACTTTTTTTCATTTCCATGCCTCCTTAGTTTCACT
Organism: Nannopetersius ansorgii; assembly: GCA_037974605.1. Lineage (NCBI taxonomy): Eukaryota > Metazoa > Chordata > Actinopteri > Characiformes > Alestidae > Nannopetersius > Nannopetersius ansorgii. The sequence goes on from JBBPDE010000134.1 coordinate 25,818,565, forward strand.
GTGGCCATGAATAACTCATACCCACGCTTTATTTAGTCATGGCCATAGTGATGTTACTTTCTCATTCACCTAACTCAGGATAACCCTTGTGAACATCACTATCTCATTCCCATTGCTTTCTTCATCATGGCCATGGTATAACTTTCTTGTTCCCATGAAAGCCTTAAACCAAGCCTTACCAAGCCTTACTTGGTTATTGCTCTGTATGACTATCTCATCCCCCTGTCTCACTTAGTTACATTGTGGCCATGAGTATCTTGTTCTCATGGCTCATTAAGTTATAGCCACAGGTGTTTCAGATAAAATGGACCTTCAGTGTAGACACACACCTGACACTATTTCCCTTGAAATTAATCTTCAATATATTTAATCAGTTACTGCAAAATCGGTGAAGAAATAACGATGAAGATCGGACGAAAGGCCAAACTTTTGATGGGCAGTGGAGAGCAGCAAGTTGATAAAGTGTGTTTTACTGCAAGTTGGAGTTTTCTCTGAATTAGATCAATAGCCTCTCTTTCTATCTCCCTGCATTCATCATCATATGACCCAGTTACTGAACCACAGACACACACACACACACACACACCAAACATCTTAGACAGCGCTCTCCCTCTTCCCCCACCATCGTTTGTTCACTCGGTCCATCTCTCAGTCAAGATTTCACACACTCATGCATGCTTGCTCATCATACAAGTGTTTCTTTATTTTTATGTTAAATCAGGACTAGTCTATTCGCATAGGAAACCTTTTAACTCTACTTTTCACACAGTAAGAGCCTTGTTTTAGTGACATTCAGCAGGACGTTAACTGGATTAGAAATAAAGGCTCCGTCTGACCACTTGCACATGGTTACTGTACATCGCAGTAAGAAGCTTCTATTATAAATATTGTTTTTTTTTTTAAATAAGAAGAATAATAATTATCTCCAGAGTTTGTGCTCGGAGTATGTGCTATTTTATATTATTATATGTCACAGTAAGACTACAATGCATGTCGATTTGGATAAGCTTAAAATGTATATAATTGCAACTGTGAATTGCCGCCTGTTAAGGAAGAGTGAAGGCAGTTTTGAAGCCAAAGCTTGCATTTTAAGACATGAAGGAAAGCAGTAAGAACACCTTCACATGGCTGCTGTACACAGGAGTGGATTATACGCACCCAAATTTGCACTCTAGTTTCCACACTAGTGATATATTTCAACACAATTATACCCCATTTATATAAGTGGGCAATAATTGGGTTGATGGGGAAACTCTGGAAACACAGTCATTCATTGCAGTTTTACTATATTGGGTTCTATAGGTGTTGTATACTCAAAAAATATAAGCTCTGGTATAGGGAGGCCTATGAAAAGCTATGGGAATATTATACTGGAAATATTATAGAGCTATGGTGCTCCTCACACCTTAGGTACTGTCTGCAGGTCTCAGGGTGATGCTAAGGACTTAATAAACTTGACTGACTTTACAGTTGCATCCTCTTCTTAAGCCCCGCCTGGGACAGACGAAGCTTTCAGTCCTCACACACCCACACACACAAATGCATGCAGTCACACACATAAAGGTTGATACCCTGAAGCTACATTCAGCAAATTCAGAGCGAGTGGAGTGTAATGGCACAGCAGAGAAATAGACAAAGTGGAAAGAGAGTGAGCATGGAAAGAATGAAAGAGCTCTAAAACACTAGTTCTGTACTGATCTGTCCCATATATAAATATATATATGTGTGTGTGTGTGCGTATGTACAGTACTGTGCAAAACTCTTGAGCAAACCCTTGTTACTTTATATTTATCTTTGAATCTTTGCTGGAACAAAAATACTATTTTCTGTCTGTCAAGCTCTCTTATCACTGGCATACTGAGTACACTATATAAAAGAATTTGGAACAAATGTTTTACTGTGAGAGGCTACAGAGTGCCTAAAGGTGTCTACAAAGGTGTTGCAACCATTCAGCACCACCAGTACACTGATCACCGCCTGATCATCTGGAATCATCGGTTTCTTCACTGATTGTCCTTTTTTTATGCTAGAATGATTCATTATGTCATTATGTGGCTTAACAAACCAAAAACTTTCCTCTGAAGCTGGTCAGGTTCAGGGACTGGACTGAAAATGAGAGAACTTTGAAAGTCCTTCAGGAAGCCTGGAGAACTGTTCCTCAAAGAAGGGGTTCAAGACTTTTGCACAATACTATGTACTGTACATATATATATATACATATATAGGGTCCACCATTTGACCCCTTCTCCTGGGTCCATAAAAGGCTTATTACTGCTACAAAGCAACCTGGAATGAATGTGTTTAACAAGAAGGTTGTCTTTTCACGACACAAGTCCATGCAAGTCCTTTAGTTTTCACGTGAAAGGAAGTCTGATCTGGACTGCAAAGCAAACAGCATGAACAGCAGAGCCACAGATTGTAAGATGCTGGAGGTCATTTTAAAGCAAACGGGAGCTCAACATCATTTAGTAGCGTTTTATTTGAATGGTCCACCACTTAACTTTTTAACTAACAATCGCATGTTTCACAGATCCAACAAAAGATAAGCGCATGTTTCACAGATCCAACAAAAGATAAGCGCATGTTTCACAGATCCAACAAAAGCTTGTGTATGGAGAACTGATACTACACTGTCCTCGACTAGTTAGTTCTGAAATCTGTGGAATCTCCCGGGCAAATGGTGCTGCTACAACTGCATTCTAACACAGCTGCATTTTCAAATGGTTGATGCTGAATTGGATCGGTAGAGGGATGCATGCAGCGCTCTGCATATCACCAACATACCTTTCTGGAGGAGAACATCCTAAATGTACCCATTCCTATACCTGAACCAAATTAACACCGACTCTGACGTTAGCCTGAAAATTACAGTTACAAAAAATCTCATCCCACAGAATTACTTCCTCGATATATATGCATTAATGGTTTTGCCCATAGCACACTTCTTGGCATTATTTGCAATTTTAAAAAATATAACTAACTCAACAGTCCATGAGATGTAAACTTTCCCCACTAATTTTAAGATGATTTTCACATCCCTTTTTTGCTCTCCATTTCAGCACTGAAAATGCCTAACACTGGCTAACCCTGCTAACCAAATCCCCGTTTTTCTGCTAATTTGTATGGTTTAAGCACAGTGACGTACAGTCCAATCACATTACGGTTGGAGGTGTAGCAATTGGATTGTTGCCCAAGCACAACTTAAACCATGCAGACTACTTGGCCAGAGTGAACCACAAATGGAGAGCAACAGCATAACCACACTATGCTACAAGAAAAACTGGCCAACGCCGGAAACCATTCCATTGAAGTGTGCTGCTGTGAGTGAACGATCTAGAGGGTAAAAGGCACCCTGCACCACATCCGACATCTGGAGTTTTTTCTGCTTTTGCTACACTGTGGAAGAGACCATCACCATCCCACATTATTGATACAATCTAAACCCATTTGATTTTTATTTGATTTCTTAGCCAGCCCATCACAATCCCAACCCTGCTGAAATAACCAGATTATTTGAGCATGTTTGCATCATTTGTAGTGAACCATCCAAAAAAAGTGGTACCAACACTCTGATGGAGCCTTTGCTAAAGATTTCTAACATATTTGCTGGTCTGCTAGACTGAGAACAAGCGAGAGCACCATGTTCTGGGATACAGCATCAGAAGGGGAATCCAGAGCCAGCACTCCAAACAGCTGGGTAATAAACCTCTTGCAGACAGGTTTACACACACAGGCAGTGGCAGGACAACGCGCAGTCAGAGGCAGTGGCATTTACAGCTGGGTTCAGTTTGTGCTTCTGTAGACCAACACTAAGAATTTTGTCCCATAGCAAATTAGCAGAAATCTAATCTCTTTCAGTCAAATGCGACATGCTTGCTTTTCACCATTTTAGCTTATATTACATCCAAATTAGGTGGTGTTAGCATGGAGGTCGGCTTCCATGGGTCCTGTTTTGGTACCAGACATCCACTGCCTGCAATGTACATACAACCTTAAAACAGGCTAATCTGTTCAATGTTAAAATTCATACTAAAAAACAGGAAAGATACACCCTTTATGTTTAGAATGGGGGCAGTTTTGTAGCAAATACTGCATCACGACTATATCATGACTGTCAGAACAAAACTCAAAATGGTAACTTTACAGAAGATTCGTCTCTCAAAATTGATGTCAAACAGCTTCTTTCCAAGCACTTTAGACTATTTCTTTTGGTCCACTTCTTATTGTTTTTGCCACAATGAAAAAGGCAGCTGGCATTTGCATACAATGTAGCTGAATAAAAAAATAACAATAAACACAAAACCCAAAAAATGATAAAATGCTGAGGTACAAGGTTTTGTTCTGACAGCAACGATATGCTACTCAATATCACAAAAGCTTTCCAGAATAAATGCTCCTTAAAGAAAGCTCTTATTCCCAACACAACTGACTTTGAGTGACTTGTTCAACTTGTGTCTGAATCAGCATGTGTCTGACATGTCAGGAAACTAGGACACCCGTCCGACACCCAACAAGAAGTCGCTTTGACTGGAAAACCTCAAGGGTGGTAGGAAGAGGCTGGCTTTCGTGATTCCCCTCCATATCCAGATGTGGCGCTCGCTATAGAACCACATAAAGTTAATTCTAACGGAGGAACAGACAACCTTCCTGCAGTTATACCCTGAACGTGGACTGGTACACCAGTACTCCAAAGTATGTGGTACCAACATAAAAATCGTATGCAAAAACCTCACAACTTTAAAAACGACACAGATTATTCATATATTGCACATACCGTTAATCTCACAGAGAAAAATATATATATATATATTGATAGAGATATGAATACTTATTACTAGATTTTGTGAGTAAGTATTATTCTTACCTCATGCACGCTACAAGGAATGTTTACCATGCATGCACTACTACAGCAGTAGAATATTTCCTATCTCATATAAAAGCTGTCTTAAGGAAGCATTTCTTTTTTGTTTGTTTTTTTTTTCTCATACAGGTTTCACCAAAGTTCTCCAGCATTGGACTATGAGCAAAAATGCACCATGAAAAAAGTCGGTTTGATACATAAAGAAAAATAATAATAAAAAAATGCAAGTAATGTATAGTGGCAGTGAGTTGTCTCTTTGGTGACCTGTATCAGTGAGCTAGCTATTTGCACAGTAAAATATTAAACCCGACCCCTCAAACTCATCCCGAACCCAAAAAGACGACCAAACACAGCAGCTGTGATGTCATACAAACATGGAATGCTATGAAGTTCTTAAGTGAATGATGGGCCAAGAAAGAATGACATGCTAGAATGTTAGCTATAAGCAGGGATATAGATGATGAGGAGGAACAGCAAGGCAACTTTCCACAGTTACCCCTGCTTCGCTCTTAGGTTTCTTTCGGTGGAATAAAACTTGGCACAAGTCAGAGAAAGAAAGAGAGAGCAACAGAGAGGGAGAGAGAGGTGGAGAGAGAGAGAGAGAGAAAAAACAAGTTCCATCATGCAAGCCAGGAGTGCACATTCTTACTGTACAACAACTGGAGGGGGGTCGTCTCGTGAAGGAAACAAAGAAAAGACACACCAGCCATGAATAAGTGATGCACTGAGAGACATTCGCTCCACTTTCCCACTCTATTCTGATCTTAATGTAAGTGACGGATGGAGAGGCTTGGATTGTGGAGTGTGTGCACCCACCCCTCCACCTCATCGCCGTGGAAAGAGAGGTTTTGCACGGAGCTAACAATCGCTGTGGGCCAAATGGAGCAGGGCAGCACTAAGGCCTTCTATCCAAAGGGTCCAGGAATGTAACATCTTTAAGGTTTCACATGTAGAAAGCTGGCAGGACTGGCAGTAAGCTTTAGCATGTTCACAGACAACTATTTCTCTGTTATGTTCCTTCGCAAAATCATTCCCTCTGCGTTGTTTTGCCACAGACAGAAACCGGTGGTCTAATTCTTTGGACTGGTTTCCAGTGGAGAGGAAAAGTCCTCTGTTAGTTGGCAGTTGGGGGTAGGGGTACAGGAATGTTCTCTGTATGCTACTTTTGTTTCTAGTGGTTTTGGCTACGTTTTGGCTACCGCAACAAGCAGGACTGGAACCGACTGGAACTACTGGAACAGTCAACACAGATAAGACCATGCAGACACTTAAAAACAGGGATGCAGGACACTACCCTCCATACATATCAGGTGAGGCCGGAGACAAGGTGGAAAAGCAATGAAGACATTCTTTTTATCAGTCCTTTGCCTCCGCTAGCTTGTTCTCGGATCTCCTCTCCAGATATTCTGGCAGTTTAGGCTTCTAAAGCCTTTTGAAGCAAGGGTGAATAATCCTTTCCCAAAAGGTTATCTATTCTCCCTCCCCTAGCATGAGAAACCCAGAAAGCTATACGTCAGTGAGCATCTTGGTAATGTTAACATAGTTGGTGTTAGCGAGGGTGCAGTTGCCAGTCTTAAGGTTCTCCTCTCTGAAATCCTCGTTACTGTTGTTGACGGCTTCTTGGATCTCCATGTAGTCCGACTTGCTCATGGTTGAGCCACTGCGGCTCTTTTTCAAGTCTTCCGTAGAGTCCATCTTGGGGACACTAGTCACATTAAGGTACTGAGCCTGCTCTTCCCCTTCTGTCTCCCGGTGGTAGAAGTAGTTGAAGTTGGACACTATGACGGGTACGGGCAGTGCAATGGTCAACACTCCAGCAATTGCACACAAGGACCCTACAATCTTGCCTCCGATGGTTGTGGGTACCATGTCTCCATATCCCACAGTTGTCATGGAAACCACTGCCCACCAGAAGGCATCAGGGATGCTGACAAACTGCGAGTCTGCTTCGTCCGCCTCTGCAAAATACACGGCGCTGGAGAACAGGATGACTCCTATGAAGAGGAAGAAGATCAGCAGCCCAAGTTCCCTCATGCTGGCCTTAAGTGTCTGGCCCAGAATCTGTAAGCCTTTGGAGTGGCGCGAGAGTTTGAAGATCCTGAAGACTCGCACCAGTCTGATGACCCTCAGGATGGCGAGGGACATGGCCTGCTGCCCCTGCTGGCCATCCTCCGGGCTCTCAGCTAATTCAGTGCCTAGAGTGATGAAATATGGGATAATGGCCACAATGTCAATGATGTTCATGATATTGACGAAGAACCCTGCTTTACTAGGACACGCAAAGAAGCGGACCAGGAACTCGAAGGAGAACCAGATGATGCAGAGCGTCTCCAGGATGAAGAAGGGATCAGTGAAGTAGGTAGACGTATAGCTGGTCGTGGAGTTGGAATTGCCCGTGTAAGCTTTGTGCATGTCCATGTCCTCATTCCGAAAAATGGGCAGTGTCTCTAGACAAAAACTGACGATGGATATGAGGATCACCATGACGGAAATGATGGCGATTATCCGGGCTGGGCCTGAACTCTCTGGATACTCAAAAAGCAGCCACACCTGTCTCTGAAACTCATTCTCTGGCAGGGGTTTCTCTTCCTCCTTGATGAAGCCTTCGTCCTCCCTGAAAATCTCTATAGCTTCCTCCCCAAGCTCGTAAAAGCGAATCTCCTCAGAAAAAATGTCCAGAGTCACGTTGACTGGCCGCCTCAACCGCCCTCCAGACTGATAGTAGTAGAGGATGGCATCAAAGCTGGGCCGATTCCTGTCAAAAAAGTATTCATTCCTAAGCGGGTCGAAGTAGCGCATCCTCTTCTTTGGATCCCCAAGTAAAGTGTCTGGAAACTGTGAGAGGGTTTTGAGTTGTGTCTCGAACCGCAGGCCCGAGATGTTGATGACCACCCTCTCGCAGCACTCATGGTCCGGTTCTGGGTCATAGACATCCTGGGGCTGACCTGGGTGAGCAGCCGCTTCGTCTACAGGGTCACCCGTGGCAACCGTCATGCTGCGTCTGAGACGAGTGTGAAACAGGGAGGGGAGGGCAGAGGGTGCCTTCTCACACTTTCCAGCTCTTCAGGTAAGCATCCAGGCTTCCTACAACCAAAAACAGAGAAAGTGTGCTTATAAAATGCTCTTTAAACAAACAAGCTTTCTTTCAGCTGTCACGAGACTCCTTTGTGTTATGGCTGGAACTATTTTTATGCTTTAATTATTTAATAATGTAGATATTTAAAGATCTAACACCCAACTCCTTTTTTTGTACTCTCATCTCACCCAAATTCATGCTGAAATCACCCTTCGACTTCACGCCAGTCTGAACGAGTACCTGCAGCTTATGCATAAAAGACGAAGTAGTCGAAGGTGGAACTCTGCTGGGACACCCCATGTTTGCTTTTATCTATCTGGAAGATCGATACTATTCTTGGTAAAAATGCATCATTCCTTTTAGGGTTCAATTATGCACTGTAAAACCTAATCGTAGCCTGAGTGCCCTACAATTGAATTGGACTGAAACACTCCCAGCATGCATTAGCACCAGAGGTTTGAATATCACTGAGAACAAGCTTTTGCTACTCAGAGTGGAGGCAGGGAATACAATGCAGGACAGTATGTACAGCTAGCTGGCACTGCTATTTGATTATACTATAGCATTACACTACAATACTACAGTACTGTGCATAAATCCTATACATGATAATATTTAAAACGTATTTAAATATTTTGTCTCATTAATAGTACTAAATATATTCAATACAACCAAAAAAGAATGAATACAAACATTATAGAGTACAGTGATTTTACATACAGTAGATCAATGTATTCCTTATGATAAACCTTTGTAGGTTTGACTTCATTAAATTAAACCGGGAGCTGCTGATTTAAACTAAAATGTGAAAATGGCTTTAAACAGTTTGCATAGGTGCCAAAGACTTTTGCACAGAACTGCACTGTACACCACATTACTCCATTGCTAGTGGTACCATAAGACACTACAGAGAAAAAATCTAGTCTGTGGGAAAATACCAGTGGAGAAATGCAAATTATAGGAAGCGTTTGATTGCTGTAATAGTCAATAAAGGCTTTCCTGTTGGTTATTGAGAAGGGTGTGAATAATTCTGGGCTTCCACTTTTTGTTAAAAACGTAAATAAAAGCTGAGAAATATTTTTCTCCACAATGATGCCTCTTGTTCATGGTCTTTATTATCTTCTGGGAGACGCCTGTGTCATTTCCAATCAAGAAGAAACTTGCTGATTGAATAAAAGTCAACATTTGCCAAGGGTATGAATAATTCTGGGCTTGACTGTATAACATGCTTGAAACACATACAAAACACTGTATTATCACCAATGGCATTCACTACACAGACATATTAATAACAGCAGACACCACATGCATTGATTACTCCCTCAGCTACTATTAATACCATTCAGAACACCCATAAACACAGTACAGACAGTTTGTATCCCTATAGCACTGTTTTTGAAGCCATTTCACACACTTAGCCAAAGAAATATGGTCTTAACACACCACATCTACAACACTACATTTTTACTATTTCCTTTCATACTACACTATGTACACTACTGACATCCATTTCACCTTTACAAGATTTTCTTCTTCTTTACTATATTATTAGTACTGCCATTTTTTAACAAACAAACTACAAATACACTCAACACCACAGTGAAAATACTTGAAAAACACACAAATAACACACAACATGACTATTACTGGCATTTATGCACTGACAACACGCTATGTTTTCACACACTATAGCACTTTCACACACTATGGACTTCCATAATACACTATAGACATCATCATACACTGCATACACTCAAAATATACAACAGATATTCATAATACACCACAGACAGTCATACCACACCATTATTATCACACCTTCACAATACACTGTAGACATCCATAATACACTACAGACACTCATTACACACTAAAGACATCCACATCACTCTACAGACATCGTAATAGACTGTAGACATTATACATTATATATATTCAAAACACACCATTGACAACAACACATTATAGCCATACATCTATAACACACTATTGTTTTCATAATAGACAACCGTAACACACAACAGATATTTATAATACACTAAAGAGATATATCACACGCTACAGATAACTATCACACAAAACAGACATAATACACTATAGACATCTAATAATACACTAAACAATGGACATTCATATTACGCTACAGACATTTATAATACACTATACAATAGACATTCGTAATACACAGCAGACATTCATGACACGCTACAGACATCCACAACACACTGTGGGCATCATAATACACTACAGACAAACTTAACACACCATGAATACTATTTTTATACCTATAATGCAACAAAAAACGTATGAATATTCATACACACAGATGCACAACACACACTGACAACACCCTGTGTCAACACCACTGGCCTTTATGGCTGAACAATACATCTTCTGCTAATCAGAAAAGGCTGTGATATGCAAATGACTCTCTAACCAATTACAGGTCTGGATAAGTTACTAGGGGTTTTCAAAAACTCAAAAATTAAGGGTGTTGTTGAATTGGTGCATAGTTGGGCGGGCTAAACTGCTGCAGCCAAAATAAAGAGACATATTTAGAAGGAGGTTTTGTGAAAAAGGATTTTTTGAAAATGAGCCATTTTTGTAGCTTAGTTTAAATATATGGACTGTGCTGATGGAGGAAGTACATGTATAATTTGAAACAATATTTACAGACTTTAAAGCATTTTAGTTGCAGACAAGTGATGAAATGGGCCCTTTAATACACTGAAAGTCATCACTATCGCCATATGTAGGAGTAAAATCGCAATACTGATATTTTGTCCATATCGCGCAGCTCTAGTTGCATTTCTAACACAAAACAGAGACTATTTTTGGCTGCTGAGGATCCTTAAATAAAATATGGTCTCAGCAACTGTGGCATGAAGGTAAACACTCATGCAGATGGAGCACTGCAGCAGAAGATCTCCAGCCTTTGCCAGATTCGGTTCACGGCAAAGACGTTATTATTGACTCACCTCTGAACTGCAGCCGCGCCCGATCAGGCCGGGCAAATCATCTGCCACCATCTGCACCTGCTGGGGCAGTCTGGGCTTGATCTGGTAGTAAATAAACCCCTCTCCTTCTCTGTCTGCCTCTCTCGCTCTCTCTCTCTCTCTCTCTCTCCTCTGCTGCAGTGCTGCTGATCCGCCCAAACACTCCTGCTGCAGCATGCGCCAGCTGAGAGAGAAAACAGCACAGCCAGCCTCTTCCACCTGTCCGTCTTCACCTGTCCGTCTTCACCTGTCCATCATTCCTATGGACGAAGTGTGTGGTGCCCCCCCTTACCGGACACCTGAGCGAGATGAACGGAGGGTGGGGAGACAGAGAGAGAGAGAGAGTGAGAGAGACAGACAGACAGACAGACAGAGAAAGGGTGTAGAGCATTTAAAGAGAATATAGAAAGAGATAGGAGAAGAGAAAGATGAAAAGAGAGAGAGAAATGTAGTGAGAGGGAGAGAGAGAGAGAGAGAGATGGAGAGGAGAAGAAAATAAAGGTGTGGAAAGAGAGAGAGAGCAGGTGAAGAGAGAGAAGAAGATAAAGGTGTGGAGAGAGAGGAAGCAGATGAAGACAGAGAGGAGAAGAGAAAGGTGGAGGGAGAGGGAGAGAGAAGGGTGGAACAGGT
>JBBPDE010000137.1:0-16778 GCA_037974605.1 Nannopetersius ansorgii
AGGTGAACGGTTTTCAGCTAATAACGGTTTTCGAGGGGTTGTTGGAAAGGGGTCACCGAGCCCCATTTAATGTGGAGTTTCACATTTAGAGTGATAGATATATTTTTCATATTTAACATTTAGATTTAAGATCATTCGTTGTTGTTTGAGAAATACTCCCATATTTTGGATACTTTAGATTAAATGAAACAATATTGCAAGTCATTTCCAAGTAATGTGACTTCTTCTGTGTCCGTCAGTCCTCCAGCTCTCTGAGGGGTAGAGTTCAGGTCTCCTGTGCATTTACAGCAGAGCTGGTCAGTCAGGAGTATCTGTGGAGAGATAGAAGAAATAAACAGGCCAACAGTAAATAAAACAGCAAATTAAAAGGGATTTTTAGAGGATGCTCATTGAAGATAAAGGAAAAATTAGTGACCATAAGAGCTCAGAGACATCACTATAGTAACAGTGATAATCATCACCTACCAAACTTAATCATAACTACACCAATAACAACATGACTGCTTACCTCACGTTTCATCGATTAACAATATAGCCATGACAGATCACTGATTTTATATTAAACATTGCTAGTTCTCTCATCGTGTCTCTCACTCTGTTCAGAATCTGGGTGTCCTGTGTGACCCTTTTCTGACATTTGACCCTCACATTTGCTTTTTAGTCAAACATGTATTTTTTTAATCTTTGTCATTCCATGAAGGATGCAGAAACAGTCATTCATGCTTTCCTAACGTCTCGTCTTGATCACTGCAAAGCTCTTTTTCATGCTCTTCCTACTATCTCACTGAACTACTTTACTCAGATACTTCTATCTGTTCTTTCTAGCAGATCTTAGTGTTTTGGTTCCTAAACTAATGGAACTCCCACCTTCAGAACATTCTCTGTGCCCCCACTCAGCTCCTTCAAAACCCAGTTAAAAACATATCTTTTCTCTCGGTGCTCTGCCTCTTAACTCTTGATTCTGCTCTGTTTATTCTTTCCTGTGTCTTTCCTGTGTAATCTGTGTTGTTGTCATTTTGGAATGTTTGATGTTTTGTCCACTATTGTCTGCTAATCATTGTCTATGAGTTTGAGAAAGGCGCAATATAAATAAAAATGTGGCCCACAGGAACCTACTCTGGACTCACTCCTGTCCTGCTGGATTTGAAAAAATAAATTTATGGGGGGGGGGTGCAGCTATTGAACATTCTTGGCCAGATGATTCAGCAATAACTTTATCCTGCTACAAATGTGGACCAAATTGTTTCACAAATTCTTTCACACAGTCACACGTTGAGACACATTGTCCATATATGGGTTGATAACTCAAAAATAAACTATTGGTTTAAAATAAGTTATATTAAAGGGCTTGAACCCACAGGTCAGATGGCAAGAACAAAACTAGTGAATTTAGAATCTGGCTGTTTGCAGTTCTCTTTCACTAAATACAACACACACACCCCCACCTACACCACATGCCCACCCCCTTCTGCAGGTTATTACGTATTATTATGATGTAGGGATTATTAGAAGGATTTCTGTGTTATTTTGAGGCAGACTGTTGCGCAACACACACAAAAAAACACAACCTCAAGTCTTTTCTCTGAACGGCTACTTGGAATTTCGGAGCTAAACGTGGAAAAGCTTTGGAGCTGAAGACGTCATGATTGCTATGTGTGTGTGTGTTTGGGGGATTCAGTTCAGGAAAGTCATTCCTAAAATGAATCCATTTGTACAAAATGTTAACCCTTTGAACCTTGAACCCTTTAGTAATCTGATTTGAACAAATGAAAAATGTTTAAAACTGGTCTTTGCTCTCCTACACGTTTGCTGTTTGCTGCTCTTTCCCTCAGCGAGTTGTCACTCTGCCGCTCTCCGGAACCCCTCCCTCTGCAGGTTTGCCCCCCCTACTTGAGGGCAGAGACTATCCCGATAGTTCTTCTGGATTCAAAGATCTTGTTAAGATAAGATAAGATAAGATAAACCTTTATTAGTCCCGCATGTGGGAAATTTCAGTTATTACACCAGAAACCTTTTTGTTGTTTCTAAGACCTAAAATAATAGAAATTTGTACTTTATGGGCATTTGTTCTTCAGGACTTCAGAGCAGGTCTTTTACACTCCACCAGTGTCAGGGTTCAAGACATTGTCATTGTTTCACTACTTAAGAACCCTGAGGTCCATCCAAACATCAGAGGCTGAGGACCCAGGAACTGCTCACTGTTAGACCTACTGGACTGAGTCTGTTTAGAGCATGAAGCTCATGACAGTCAGGAGTCCATTAACCACTGGGACTGCAGACCACCAGCAGCATTAGCAGTTAGTGTTAACTGGTCCTATACAATCTTTCTTTCAGATTGTTGAGACCAACTGAAGCCTGGAACAATTCCCAGAGGTAATAGAGTCCCAGAATTCTGCTCAATCTTTTCTACAGTACAATCCGGTTAGTAGATAATGCTAATGCCTCAAAAGAATGAGTGTGTGTTTAAATGGTACAACACCTGATTAAAATTTCACTCACTAAGATTTTTCACCTGCCTGATATCACAAAGAAAAACATCGACAATTGGTCAGGAGGCCAAAAGGCTTTCCGTGATTGTCAGAAGCTCAGCCCTGATTGGTTAAGAAGCTCAGCCCTGATTGGCTGAAGTGCAGTTTATATTCCAAAATCTTAACCTTGTCGACAGTAGAATAGCGTTGCCATAGTGATACGGCCTGGTTAGAATCCCGGGTACATGTCTAAATAAGAGACTGGAATTTGGAGACTGTAAGAGACACTTAGATGATGACACATGAACACCCACAACAAACACACACACACACACACACACACACACACATCATAGGGGAAGTTATTAGCAGCTGAGACAACAATTGGCTGAAAAAGCATTCAAAATTTATTTCACTCTTTCAGTCCCAGCAGCTTTAAATAGCTCTGAACAACAAGCCTGAGAAACCTAAGGTTTCTGTTACACCTTCCCCATTACACCTGCCGCTGTTACACCTGCCCCTGCAACACCTTCCCCATTACCCCTGCCGCTGTTACACCTGCCCCTGTTACACCTTCCCCATTACCCCTGCCGCTGTTACACCTGTCCCTGTTACACCGCTCCCATTAAACCTGTCCCTGTTACACCTAATCCTGTTACACCAGTCCCTTTTAAACATGTTCCAAAGACAGCTGTCCTTGTTACACATGCCTGTTACACCTGCCGCTAGGGCATCTGTCCCTGTTACACCAGTCCATTTCTACAAGGAGTAGGAGCTGTGAGAGGAGACCAGTAGAAAAAAGGCCCACAGAGTAAAATTCCTCCCCTGGTATTTGTTTCAGCCATCTGCTTCACCTCTGTGACCCCCTCTTAGAGCTGATGGTCCTGGTTCCTCTGAAACCTCACATTCAAGCACACTGGCCTTTTCCTGTTTGGCATCCAGTCTCCTTTTATTTAGCATCAGGCCTCAGATCGTGTGGAGTTGTTCAGTATCTCTAATAAACTTGCTTATGTGGTTTGTGATACTGCATGCCTAAATGTCCTTTAGCCATGTTTATGGATAACAGTGTTAAAAACAATTGCTTTAATCCTTTTAGAAAGAAAGACACAGACACACACAGGGCCTTTGATCCGCAGTGTGGAATATGTGGTTTAACGCTGTTGTGAAGTGAACTGATGCAGAACATGAGGATGTAAACAAGTTGTTTTTGTTTGACAGAGATTTGCTTGCGATTTACAATTTTTCTAAGTGTAAGTTTGTCTGTGTAACTTTTCTCTAAAGTGTGAATGTGTGAGTGTGTGTATGTGTGCTTATGTTTGTGTGTGTGTGTGTGTGTCTGTGTGTGTGTGTGTGTGTGTGAAGACAGTTGAAAGAGAGGGGGTGGGCAAGCGAGAAAACGAGGTTGTGACGATGACATTAACCCACATCTAAATGTGTCCTTCTCCTCCCAGCAAATTTCCACCGGTTTGCCTTCGCTATTTATAACTCTCACTCTGACCCAAATCACCACAAACTGGACCAACACCACGCCGGGACATCGGAAAACATACACACACACACACACACACACACACACACACACACACACACACACACACACACACACGCGCGCGCGCGCGCGCACACTCACGCACTTTATTGTAAGGCGACAAACTCACAGGAGGTGAATTAATTAACGGTATTCTGCTCTCTTTCTTTGTGTGTTTGTGTGTGTTTGAGTGTGCTGCAGACCGTCAGGATGCCAATTCCGAATCTCTGGGCCTAAACAGGGAGCATTGCTCTTTCTGACCCTCTCACTGCGGCCAGACTCCACTTCAACATCAACACCATGAGCTCCACCAGAGCCAACAGGTACACTTGTGTTTGTGTGGGTGTGTCCTTAACATACCCTGCTGTACAGCAGTCACACTAAATACCATAATAAACCCTTATGAATATGGTAATTTATAAACTAATGTATTAAATATTTATTACTTAAAAAAAACATATAATCAGAATTATGGAGTATGCTGAAATATAACCCATCATTGAGAAATGAACTCTTTATTGCATTATGTACACTACCTGTCAAAAGTTTTAGAGACATTGAACTGTTTGTATTGAAATTCAAGCAGTTCAATGTCTCAGTGTCCATTCTGCATTCTCAACTATGTTGCTAAGGTTCCCATAAGTGTGCGGCACATAATGGTTCCTTTGCTTTCACTCCTCTGTCCAGTTCATCCTAAAGCAGCTCGGTGGGGTTTGGGGTATGGAGACTTCTGGCTACTCCATTTTTCCAGCTCACCATTTTGTTCTTTTTTCTAAGCTAGTTCTGGCAGAGCTTGGACTGTTGTTTTGGGTCACTATCTTGCTGTATGACCCGACAAACTAGGCCCAAACCATGCATACTGCATAGCGCTACAGAATAATTTCCCACTTCTGGGTAACCTTACCATTTTTAAACCTCTCGTAGTTCAGCACCGTCCTTTGTACCATTTCATGATATTTATTAGACTTGACCTGTTTGAGATTGTTTTCAGGCTGAAAAATGAAGCTGATGCTGAGACTTTTGCACATATTACATACTACTACTTGCACCTCACACACACACACACACACACACACACACACACACACACACACACACACACACACACACACACACACAAATATATATATATATATATGAGGAGTATGCAACCCCCACATTTGGAGGAGGATGCCACCCACACATTTGTAAAACAATGAGAGACAGTTCCACAGATACAGATACTGGAGAATCCAGATATAAGAATATAATAAGACTATTGTTGAGGCGTGTGTGTGGAGGGCTGTGTAGGTGGGCACAGGCCTCTCAGGATGCTGCTGTCTATTCAGAGTTCCAGAACCATGATGGATTCTCATACCCACAGATGCTGGTTAGCTGTAACCACACCATCATTATCTGCAGGGTCACCAACACATCACTGTAACCAACTGTGCAAAAACATGAGCAGTGCTATGCAAAATGTTCTGTTGATTTTCTAAGTGAAAGTGAGATTAAAGGTCTAATTGATATTTAAATACGCAGACATATTAACATAGTTTGGCTCTGGAAACCTTTTGGGCTAAGTGAACTTTTTTTAGTAAGAGTGTTAAAAAACATATAGAAACATAAAATGTGCCATTTTGATAAATTCAGTAATTGTGCATTAACATGCAGAGAATATTCTCTGTAGAGAATATGTGCCTTTTTACACAAAAAACAAAAACATGGTGGCCTAAACAGGGGTAACTAAACTTTTACATTCAAAATCAATCAGGTCTTTACTTTACTGTCAAAGTTGGACATGATCTCTGACATCAAACCACAATTCATTATTCATTAAAGCACCCCCCTGGCAACCTCGACCTCCCATCTAGTCACCAGTAGCAGAGAGCAGTGTACTTGAGGCAGAGGGTTTGTTAACTTGTTCTCAGTGTGTGTGCGTATGCTGATAAAGGCTCAGATTATAATCCCTAAATCTGCCCTGACCGCAATCCTCCTCATATGGCTAAACACAACTCACCTTCTTAGGTAATCCCCTATGGAGGAGAGGCCCAGGTAACACACACCTGTTTATACCTGTTAGAGAAGGGAGACTCAGCAGGAACAAGGGTTCGGGGGGCTTGAGATGAATTAGGAATCACTGACTTATGACTTTCTGTTGGCTGACAGTTCAGTTTGGCAATTTTTTTTAGGGATTTCCCAGCGCTCGGGTTGTGCTAGCAGCGTGGACATTAGCATGAGTCATGGTTTAGTGTTGCTAGTGTCTGCGGAGTTAGCGCTTCATGCTTAGTCACGTTGTGTCCTTTTAGAGGGACACTGGAAAGAACAAGCAAGATGCAATGAGATTATGGCCGGTGTCTTAACACTCGTCCTCTTCCTGGCTCTCAGCCCTCACACATGCCAAGCTGGGACTGTCTTGTCTCACTTGCCTCTTTCTGTCTGCTCCCTCGTTCCTGCAGGTACAGCATTGTCTCTCCAGATGAGGAGGGTCTGAAGATCTCTACGTTGGGGTTACACAACGGCCACGGATCGCCCAGCCGCCTGCCCTCACCCGGGAGCGCCCTCTGCGGCTCTGGGGTGGGCAGGGCCATGGAGAGCACCTACAATGGAAAGATCTCCACCACGGGCCGGGGCCAGCTACGAAGCCGATTTGTGAAGAAGAACGGCCAGTGTAATGTGGTCTTCTCAAACATGGAGGACAAGCCTCGTCGCTACTTGGCTGACATCTTTACGACTTGTGTGGACATTCGCTGGCGCTATCTGCTGCTTATCTTCTGCATCACCTTCTTGGCGTCATGGTTGATCTTTGGAGTGATCTTCTACAGCGTCTCCCTGGCGCACGGAGACTTTGATCCAAACCGGGGCATGCAAGGACCGGGGGAAGGACCACAGAAGCCATGGAAGCCTTGTTTGCTACACGTGGAGGGTTTTGTTGGGGCCTTCCTTTTCTCTATTGAGACTCAGACAACCATAGGCTATGGCTGGCGCTGTGTCACTGAAGAGTGCCCTGTCGCCGTGGTGACAGTGGTAATACAGTCCATTGTGGGATGCATCATTGACTCTTTCATGATTGGCACCATCATGGCAAAGATGGCGCGACCCAAAAAGCGGAACCAGACACTCCTATTCTCAAAGAACGCTGTTATTGCTCTGCGAGATGGAAAACTTTGCCTCATGTGGCGAGTTGGGAATCTCCGGAAAAGCCACATTGTGGAGGCGCATGTCCGGGCACAGCTAATACGTCCATATGTGACGGCAGAGGGAGAATTCATCCCTCTGGAACAGATGGACTTGAATGTGGGCTATGATGAAGGCATTGATCGCCTCTTCCTGGTGTCTCCATTGGTGATCATCCATGAAATTGATGAAGACTCACCGCTGTGGAATTTGAGCCGTGCAGAACTGGACACAGATGACTTTGAGATTGTGGTTATCCTGGAGGGCATGGTGGAGGCCACAGCCATGACCACACAAGCAAGGAGCTCCTACCTTTCACGGGAGATTCTGTGGGGCCACCGCTTTGAGCCGGTCATCTTTGAAGACCATGATCGCTACCAAGTGGACTATGCTCGCTTTCACAAGACCTATGAAGTTCCAGCCACCCCCACCTGCAGTGCCAAGGAGCTTAGCGAGCGAACAAGTCACCGTTCCTCTGCCTCGTCACGCTCAGGGACGCCTGTTAGCCGCAGGATGCAGCACCTGCGACCGCCCCACTCACCCAGCGCCTTTTGCTACGAGAACGAGGTGGCTCTCTGCTCTGGGGAGGAGGAAGAGGAGGAAAGGCGGAGAGAGAACACAGAGGAAGAGCTTGCAGTGCTGGACATGGATCTGGCATCGATGACCACAACAAGTGTTCCCAAAGACTTCCAAAAAATGTACCAGGACACAGCGACCATGGCATCCAGCAACAACAATGTCCTCTGCATGCTGGATATGGACAGCCAGATAGAGTTTGACATTCTGCAGACAACTCTTCCGCTTGATCCATTATCGTACAAGAGTGAGTCAGAGATCTAATGTGAGGATGTGGAGGTCTTTACATGCCAGGCCCTGATCCCATCTCTGCGCCTGTCTTTTTTCAAATAATTGAGATGAAGAAGTGAAAGAAATAAGGGATGATTCTGTTGGTATTTTGCACAAAAATCTCTCGCCTTTCCTGCTCCAGTTTGTACCCTCATGCCGAAGCTGTTCCCGTGTTTGGAGTGACCTGGGAAATGAGACTTATCTACACCTTGCTGGTCCCTGTGACTCTACTTGACCTATGAGGTCTTTGTATTTTTGGGAAATTTAACAAGGTACCAAAAGGATGCACTTTTCTTAAGATGGATTTTGAAGGAAATGAGATTGTAGACTGTACCTCAAAGCTGAAAAGCCAGCTTAAGAACGCACCTGCATAGCACAAATAAGCAAACATTAATGCGACCAAAGGAGAAAACTTGCACTTGAAAATGCCAGAGAAAAGCTAATCCAAGGAATGTGCATTCAATCGAAGGGTTAGCGTTCTCAGTTTTTTAATCTGTAGTTAATGTGAAAGCAAGATAAATAAAGGGGATTTAGGAAAGTATGAATCCACAAAGGGACATCAAAGTGAATGACTGAATCAAGGCTTTGATTTGACGGTTGAACCAATTGGCCATGCTCATAGATTTTAGATGGCCAGTGTAAAGCATTGTGCCAGTGTAGCCTCAGAGCAATATTTCATCTCCAGTAAACCAATGAACGGTGATATAAAACCAGCAGAATAGAGTAGGCTGATATTTAATCTACTGCATCCACATAAACACCCATTAGACTGGCTCCCTCAGATCTGAGAAATACACATATTCGGTATCTGATTAATTCTCACATTCAGGATCTGGTTAATGTGCACTGGGGTTCCTCAAGCGTTCCTCCACATCGATTCTTTAAAGACCATGGACCTGTGTTTGTTGCTGCTGTTTGTTTGAAAATGTGAATGAAGTGGTACAATTGTGTGTTTCTAGAAAATGTGGATGTCTGTGGGTGATGTATTTGTAGATGTGTGTTGATCGGAGTGCAATATGTGACTTGGGGTGTGTTCGATGCTCAGGGAAAAAACGCACATTAAGAGGAAGGATGTGTGTGTGTGTGTGTGTGTGTGTGTGTGTGTCAGTGTGTCCGAAACCGCGCACTTGCACACTTTTAGTGCGCAATTTTAGGGCATAGTGCGCTGACACTGAAAACCGAGCTAAAACTCAGTGCACTGAAAGAACCCAGATGCTGCACTAAAATCGTCCAGAAGACGCAGTGCAGAACGATGCACACTATTCGCACTAAATGGGGGCCATTTTGACCACGTAGCGGAGGGGGCGGGATTTCAACGTGTTTTCGAGTTGAATAATGGTGGCAAACCGTGAAATACAAGCCCAAGCGGAGGCAGCTGGTTCGTATAAATGTAAGTAACGTTAATGAAATTATTTTACTGACCTACACTGCGGTAAAATCGGCAGATATTTTGGCGGCTGGAGAATCGCGAGCAAATGTTAGTCCGTCATTTCCGCTTAAGTGCAAAACGTTAGTGTTCCGTTTAGGACAGCACTGAACCATAGTATTGCGCACTACAGAAGGCAGTGTGCAGTGCGCACTATGCACTAAATCTCAGTACACTGACGGTAGTGCGCGATTTCGGACTCACCGTGTGTGTGTGTGTGGAGAAACACAACGAGAGTGTGAAAATTCCTTTTTAACAAGAATGCACTTTTGCCCAACAATGTTTGATAAGACAGGTCAACAATTTCTTTTGTAATCATCAGAAATCACAACACACTTTTCTAAACCAGTTTTTCATGCTGATTTCAGATCTATTTTTTTTCTTCATTTTTTCAGTTTTTTTTCAGTCACAGAAACTTTTTGAATTAATAAGATTAGTATTAGATTTGCATGCGTTTTTAATTTATTTTTTTTATTTACCTCTAGGCACCAATCAAGTAACTGTTTCAACTGTTTCAGACAGGTGCACACTGTGGCATAGATATAATGATCAGTGTCAGTCAGCTACCACTGTTTCTTCAAAAACGCTCAGCATATGATTACTATATGCAAATTATACCAACTTTCATGCAATATATAACTAGCTTAATCACAAAAACTGTACATGCTAGGGAAAAACTAACCATAGATTAGAAATCAGCATGCAAAACACTACAAAATCCACATAAACTTATCTCTGATGATTTTGACCTGTTGACCTGTGTAATCTGTGCTGTGAAATGATTCTCACCCTTGGATCATGAGTTAAAGGGACATTCTGGCCTGGAGTTGAATGTGTTATGTGTGGTGTTCTGCAGTGCAGTATAGCCCCCCTCAGCCTTCACAAACTTGGAACATTTAATTCAATCTCCTCTCACTACAATACCCAGAATGCATTACACAAACACATCATCCAATGGAAGTCCCTGCAATCCTGAACAAGAGCATAAAGCCTTCAGTTCAGGCTGCAGATATCAAGACATTGTCAAAAAAATACTGTAAAAACAAAACTAAGATAATGGTCATTTTTGCTAGCATGACTAACGGAATTCTATCAATATTTTAGCACCAAGCTAACAGTACTGCATATATTTCATGTCCACTTTAGATTAAAACCGAATGGCTGAAGTGTGTAAAAGTGGTTATGCGTTGGATGTGTGTAACATATAAAAATGTCGGTGATCGTCTGACTTACACCCACTGGTTAGATCATCTAATTAACACCCACTGATTATTCCATCTCAGAGGCCAATAACGCACCCACTGGTTAGAACATCTGACACATACACTGGTTATACCACCTGGCACAAGCCCATCTGACACAGAGAAATCACTAAACCTTCTTGGGAGGTGCAGAAGGACCTGAGACCCTGAGACCCTGAGACCCTGAGCTACACTAAATACAACCACAGTAGCTAACCTTTAACACAGAATACAAAACTCCACCCCAAAGTAACTCCTACTACTTTTATGCTATGGGAGGAGAATGGGTGATGGTTATGTTATTTATTTTGGCCAGAGCGTCCATTTAACTGTAAGGAGATGTTCTTTGGTTTCTCTGAAGGATCTTGACTGTCATGTGTGTTTATCATCATATAAGGATGAGTTACATGAGATTCTGCAGATACTGTGTTTGTTTATGAAAGGCCAATGGTCTTCCTGCTTTTGCTGTAAGATGTCAGTTTTACCAAGCTGTAAATACAACACACACACACACACACAGCATGAAGTACTCTGAAGATTCCTGATCCCGTTCATGATTTCTGGATCTCTTTTTTGTTCTCTGTATATTTTATCTTCTTTCTCTCCGTCTTCCTGCTCGATTGTGACCTGGTGCGACCTCAGCATGACCCACCAAACCCTCAGCCAGGATCAGACTGGACCAGACTGGAAGGAACTCTTACTTGAAAGTTCAAAACTCCTGAAATGCACTTTAATTCCTTCTGTCCACCTTCTTATGTATGATATAAAAATAAATATTTATATTATAAACGGCTCTGGATGATTCAGCATTGCTATACATATATATAATAAACGGTTCAGTTAAAAACCTCCACAATGCTCCACTGACCCCAGATGTGGTCGATCTGTTGAGACATGTTTGGATCCGAATTTAGGTTCTGTGGAAATGGAGCTACGAGGCTAATGTCACTAACACTAGAAGTCAGAAGTCACCGTAATTTTTTTACTGTAAACACAAACCCAAATCTCACTGTGCCCTCAAACCTCATCCAGCTCTTCATTAAGGTGGATCAGACTTGTAGATGTGGTTTAGGACTCGAGCCATTTTCTCCAGGATCAATAAAAGTTTCTGATTGTGATTCTGAAAATGTATGTGACAATTAACTTCTCCTTGTGGCTCCAGTTCTTAACTAAAGAATCTGAGTTTGGACCCAAACACATCTTGACTGATGGACCACATCTGGGGCCCTGTGAAATTACATTATTGCTGAACTGTTTCTTTAGGACAGCCACTCTGTTTTGCATCTGCTTCACACTGTCTGGAAAAAAAGGCTGCTGTTTGTTCACTGAGGAACAAACATAAATGTACTCATGTAGGCCATGTCCACACGTACACAGATATTTCTGAAAAACAGTTTTTTCTATGTTTTTGAAAACTCTGTCTCTGTGTTTACGCATGGACAAGAAAAACAAAGATTTTGAAAAATGGGCCGTTTCAAGCCATACTGTGTGCCACTCATATCACGTAACCGTATGCGCCGTGTTTACATTAAGCTTTCATCTACAATACCCGACATGTACAAAGTACTACTGCTTTCAACATAGTTAGAAGTTTTTTGAAGCATGTTGATACTATTTCTAAAAAATGTGTGCTAATTAATCACACCACGTGACTTTAACTCAGACCGGCGTTCTGTCGAAACAAGCTACCCATCGAGATGTGCTACCTTGTGCTTCTGCACAGTCTTGGGATTCTGTGCTACCTAGTGTTAGAGAAGCTGTTTTATCTGTGCTATCTTGCATTCGTGTCACTGGTTTACAATGATTATTATCTTAAAAACTCTTTTAATATGTGTGTATGTTGCTACTGGGGCAGCTGGTAGCCTAGTGGTTAGGGCATTTACCCTGTGATCAGGAAGTTGTGGGCTTGATTCCCAAGACCGCTAGGCACCTCTGAGGTACCCTGAGCAAGGTACCGTCCCCACACACTGCTCCCCGGACACAGTGTTCCTAGCGGCCCACTGCTTCACTTGGTGAATGGGTTAAATGCAGAGGAAGCATTTTGTGCTGTTCATACTGTGTACTGTGGTGTGTTCACATATGTTTCTCTCTCACATACTCTGTGTCTTAGCTGTCATTATGTAAGCTCTAGGATTACCTCTAGGATCAAGTAGCCTGTGCCCTGCTTCACGGAAGCATTTATCAGTGTTAGAATTTGACTGTATAAACTGGCCTTATGCACCTCTAAAGATCTATCTATCTAGACTGTTCTAATTTCAGTAAAATATATTTTTCTCTGATTATACATATTATTTTCCTATTGCTCAACATTATAAACAGTGTAAACTTAAAGGTAGCATTTTTTGACAAGGCATCACAGAAACTCTGGTAATGACTTCCCCACCCAAGACCTCAAAATAGGCCTCCAATGCTATATGGTTTAAGGTTATACTGCCACCTGCTGCCTTGGTATGCTTTTGTCTGCGTTTTTTTGCCTTAAGCATTTATAGTTTTTTACAATTGTTTACACACTAAAATAAAAAGTTTCGCACAATTACATTTACATTACATTTACGGCATTTGGCTGACGCTCTTATCCAGAGAGACGTACATTAGTGCTCGAGTCCACAACTGTTTCTTAAACATGTAAACAGCTTAAATCCACGTCAACCATTTAACCGAAATACTGCACATTCGGCGCACCGATTTACAACACTCCAAACCCCAGGAGCAAGACACCTCTGTAGACATTATACAGAATGTCTGCTTCACACTTTTTGCGAAATATTACACACAGTGATTTGCAAGACTCTAAATGCATTTCACACCAAGGACTGTGAGATGACTTGCCAATGATCACACTCATGAAGAACTGGATAATTACAACGACCAGGTGTTGAAACACACATGTGCTTAATTAAAAATGCAGCACTCCGGAGCACTATAAAATGCAGCGGGTGAGTTCACCTGTCTTCAGAAAAAACGGAAAGCTCTAGAAGATGAGTGAAAATGAGAGGAGAAGAAAAGAGGAGAAGAAGGAGGTAGAGGAAGCAGTAGAGAGAGACCTGAAGAAGAACAAAGACGAACAGGACAAACACGTACGAACACGTATTTATTAACCATGGACTCACTCCGAGGGCAGCTGGACTAAGAGTTCAGCCAGACTGAACAACATCATCACAGCATTAAGGCAGTTGGACCAAATGCAGCACATCGTCGTTTGGGACACTGTATCTTTCCACTGATCGGCTCTGGTCCAAAATTCGGTCCACCGGCACCTTCAGTCTGCAGTTGTTCGGATTTTCCATGTTGATTGACATGTTACTGTAACTGAGTATATGGTAAGAAATAAATCTTTTCAGTCTGCAGAAGCAGTCTTCTGCAGTGCTTGGTAAGTTTATTAGAGGCTATTTGTATACGTTCTCTGTATACCTCAAAGTAATCATGGAAAAAGTCTTTGTCATCTAAATTATCCCATGACCAGGATTTCTGAATAAAACCCAGCACTCAACTTCTGAAAAAAGTTTTTTTACAAATGTGTTTTGAGTGAGTTTGAGATTGAAACTGTGCACGATCATTGAAAACCTGTCTCAGTGACATGAGAACAAAATAACATTTCTATCAATTTGTTTATAGTTTTGGCTGAAATGTTTCATTTTGCAAACAAAATGGGGTGTTCTGCAATTTGGGTGTCGTGTTTGGTTAATTATGTGAGGAAAAAAGGAGCCCTGTTTTCAAACTTTTGTGTAAAAAAATGTTGTTTAAAAAACTGTAAACTGGAGCTTCACAGGAGAAGACGACCCCCCTGTGGTCAAACTGTGTTACTGCAGACATAATTGGTTTGCGCCCCACCTTGGAAGCGCAGTTTTGAATGGTCTTCAGGAGCTGGATGTCAAACCGTGTCAGAACAACCACCAACGTAATTGTGAAAATGAATCAGTCAATCACATTCTCTTCTGCTGTGCTTGCACAATGTGATAAATGGTCTGATTACACACACTACTCTTCATATACAGTACTGTGCAAATGTTCTAGCCACCTGCAAATTGTTTAAAGCCATTTTTCTAAGCGGGTGATAATGTGTATTTCCGCCAGCAAAGTTAACATTAGAATAAATACAAACAAACAAACAAGAAAGCAGTAAAAAGGATCGAGATTTGTTCTGTTTGTAAAAAGTAGTTGATATTTTGTGAGCTGGTGAGGAGAACACAGGTTCAGTTCCAGATTCCTTCTCTGTTCCTTCAGCCATTGTTCGGATTTGTGAAACTCCATCAGCCGCTCCTGAGTCAATTTTATGAAGGACTGATCGAGTCAAACCAGGTTTCTAATGGAAACTACAAGTTATACTGAACTTCCACATGGATTATATTGATATACATAAGTAGTAGTACATAAGTAGCCTACATAAAACCACTATTTACTGTTTAATGTTATTTGTATTTAAAATGTTCATTTTATTGTGTATATTTAGTAATATTAATGTGAAAAATGAAACACTCATGCCGGGGCCTAAAACTTTTGCACAGTACTGTACACTGTCTGATCACACACTCTACTCCTCACACACTGTCTGATAAAGGATCTGATCCCATCCCATTTGGATTAAAAGCTCTAAAGATCGGAACGACTTTCTCTTCTGTAAGTAAAATGTGTTTGATTGTCTGTTATGAACAAAAACGCAACGAAAATGTTTTCATGTTTTTCAGCAAAATAAGACAATCATGACAAAAACTTCAGATCACCTTCGGATCACCTGCTGTTTCCTCCGTCAGCCAGTAGATGACTCTACAGACTAACACACGCGCGCACACATACACAGCATGCCCATGTGATGTTTTGTGAGGTTTTCGGTAATTCTGCTCATTTTAACCCCTTTTAACGCATGTCCCCCAACATGTATTTTCTCACTTGATCAAACAATGGCTGAATCCAATCTGGACACTTTGACTGAACGACTGTCGTCTAATGAATCCCCAAAATTCAGCTGAACTTGGGTCAGTCACCCGGGAATTTGTTACGCAGGAACGACACAGACACAAATTTGGAAAAGACGTGAGAAGATAAGAGAGATGCGAGTTTATATTGATTTCAAGAAAATGTAAAGCCTCTGGACATTGTCATTAGGCTTTTCACCAAAAAAAACTTCCAAAGCGAGTTTAAGAACCATAAAGCTCAAAATTATAATTCACCATGATTTATCTATTTTTTCAGAGCGTACAAAGGGCTTTATTTTATTTAAAGATGAATATAAATATTGGAAATAAAATATTAAACCCAGAGTTTAATATTTAATAAATAATTAATCTCTGATCTTTCCCATTAAATATGAAATAGTTTTGCTTTGTTTATATTATTATTTTTATAATTGTTGTTGTTGTTGTTGTTGTTGTTGTATTTTCCCATCATTAAGAATGCTTTCACTAATAAGCAAAATATTTACTAATCTGTATTAGGCGGTGAATGTTTGTGTTTAAACGTTTGTCTATTTGTGTTCGCGTTGTGATCGGAAAAACTCATCAGAACGAAGTATGAGTCAGAATTAAAGGACTGAAGTGGTTCTGGCCATAGAGCTTTGAGGCCCACAGTAAAAGTGCAGGTATCACTTTACCTCCTAAATAAAGAACGACCGCTCTCACCTGTGTTGGGGTCTGTAAACAGCTGTCTGTAGCTCCATCCAAAAACGGGCAGACAGAAAATAATCACAGTTCCTGAAGTGTCATCAGTCTGGTGGTATTTTGGTGCTGCTGAAGTTTGATAAATTGGTCTAGATTAAAAGAACCAGCGGAGCCACATTTAGAGTCTCTTCTAAAACCAGTCCAGTGCTTTATAATCTTTCTAGCCTAACCAAAATCCTTTATTCACTGCTAATTCTGCACTTAATAACAAAATCAGTCAGCCAGTGCTCTTTAAGTACTGATCACATTCACTGCTAACTTACCATAAACATTCTAGAAACAAACCAGGACAAGGTTCACCACCATAATGATATAACATCATCGCATAACCCTTAAACACAATCATCTGCTTATTCTTACCAGAGAACATCCACAAACACATATTTACACAAACACACACACACACACACACACACACACACACACACACACACACACACACACACACACACACACACA
>JBBPDE010000139.1:0-18697 GCA_037974605.1 Nannopetersius ansorgii
GTGTGTGTGTGTGTGTGTGTGTGTGTGTGTGTGTGTGTGTGTGTGTGTGTGTGTGTGTGTGTGTGTGTGTGTAGAATGTGGAATTACAGGTGTGTGAAGCACATAGTTTACATGTTTTGGTGTGACGTGTAGCGAAGGTCTTTGTCACCTGGTGATATCTCCTTGTGTGCTTTTAAAAGGCCCATATCCCTTAAAAAAATATCCCTAAATCCCTTATCCCATAGCCCTTAAAATAAACATTGTTATAGTTTCAAAATGTACCATTTGTTGAGTAAATAACTACAAATGAAAATGTCAAACAAAACAAGTTGCCTTTATAGTTGTGTGGTGATTGAGTCAAATTATATCCTGTCCTTTAACTATAAATGCAGATGTTTGCAGTTTTCACTTAATATTTGAAGTATCTAATGCTCTGGTGATCTACATAATGATTATATTAGGTGGATTTCTGTAAGTCAGTAGTGATGAATAACAATACAACACTTTTAGGTTAACAAAGGAACTTGAATAGTGAATCTACTGTAAAGTTATTTGTTAGGAAAAGTGTATTTTTAGTAAATGTGAGTAATATGTGAATGTAGAAAATTGTGTGTGTGTTTGTTAGACTTCCCCGGTGAGGTGTGCAGCAGCAGTAGCAGGTGTGTGTCGGATGGTGGGATGCAGTGGAGGGGCAAGCCCCGGCGTAGACGCGCGTCCCAACCGACCGAGTCGTCCAGTGAGCAAGGGGCGAGCGAGGCCGATATAGATAGCGACAGCGGCTACTGCAGTCCCAAACACAACCACCAGGGGGCGGCAAACCGCAGCAACCAGCACACCAACACACTGGTACACACAAACTCAGCAAACACTAACAAATAGGGTTGTAAATATGAATAAATTTTTATACACTGATCATGTGATCTCTCTGCAGGGTGTGGAGGCTGGAGTGATGACCGGTAAGTACAGTGAGGAAATCATATACCCACTGATCCACCTCCCCTAGGTGTGGTCAGTCAGTCAAGACGTCCAAATGTATTTTCTTTAGTTCAGAGCTGGAGCTACAAGGCTAGCATTTATAACATTAGAAGTCACTCAATTCTTTATTGTAAGTTTAAACCCAAAATTTCTTTGAACCATCAAATCACATCCAGCTCTTCATTAAGGTGGATCAAACCTGTGGATTTGATTTAGGACACCGTGTGACTTTCTGTGAGCTGTAAAAGTGTACTGAACCTGAGCAGGAAGCTGAATGCGGTGACTCCTTTTTACACAACAGGGTCTGCTTTTACAAACAGCCTCAAGAAAATGAGTGCTGATCTAGAGTCTGTTTCTATGACATTAGTGTGGTGGAATCTGATCCAAGATCAGTCCTGCTTTTTAAGCAGCAGCCTTGGTGATGTCTGAATCGGTGATGTTCAGTTTGTTTTTAATACTGTCATACTGTGTCCTAAACCATGTCCATAAGTCTGATCCACCTTAATGAAGAGCTGGATGTGGTTTGGGGTCCAGAGAAATGTTGTGTGTTTACAGTAAAAGATTTGGGTAACTGACAACTTCTAATGTTAGAGATGTTATCCATGTAGCTCTAGTTCTGAACTAAAGAGGCAAACTTTAGACCCAAACATGTCTCGAATGATCTAGTTGAGGTGGAGAGTTGTGTTTCTTTTATTTTTTGGGAAACTGCTTTTAATGCTGATACATTGTTCTGTATGTTTGCTTTTGTGGGGTGTTGTAAGAGTATTATAGAGCTGTTATAAATGGAAAGCTGTTCTCTGAGTAAGTGATGACTTTTGGTGTGTTCAGCAGTTACCTGGGTGAATGTAGCATCTCAGGCTGGTCCAAAGCCATGGCCTGACAGAGCTTCGCCCTTCCACAGGAACAAAACACCTGACCAGAGGAACTTCCCACAGGTAAATCAAACAGATTTCATTTGGTTAATTGAATTATTGCACAAAAATAACATTTCAGAAAGTGTGAGTTCTGAATGTGTGTGTTCAGACAATGCATGTGTTCAGGAGTTCAGCAGACCTGATGGGAAAGCATGTTGTTGTTGTAGGGAATTTAGTCTGAGGAAGAAGGTTGAAGAAGCCCCTGCTACGTCCGGCTGTTTTGCACTCGTAGTGTTTGCCAGAGGTCCGGGGGGGGCAGGGGGTGTGAGGTATCTTGGTGTCTCTGCTAAGGCGGCATGATAGGTGTAGATCTCATATAGAGAGGAGGCGGTTCTGATGATTCCCTCTGCTGTCCTCACCACTCTCTGGAGGGAATTGGGGTCCCAGGAAGTGCAGCTACCAGGCCAGACTGAGAGGCTGCCGGTTGGGATGTTTTCTATAGTGCCTCTGTAGAAGGTTGTGAGAATGGGGTGGGGGGTGGGCAGGCTTACTCTCCTCATTGGTCGCAGAAAGTAAATTTGCTGCTGTGCCCTGTTGACTAGGGAGGTGTAGGTAATAGATTTTTACTTTGTTATATTATGGTTGTGGTATGAAATGTGTCTACAAATGTTGTCTCCCACTGTTTCTACCTGAACAGGATTTCCAGATGGGTTTTGTTGGTCGTGGTGCTGGCCTAACGGAGCGAGGGCAGGTGGGGTGTCAGCGCAGAGTCCAGCAGTGTGTTCAGCCCTCCACACACACTCCCAACACCACCAACACACCCAACATCTCCAACAACGACCACACGCCTGAGCCACTCTTTTTCCAGGTCTTGAAATCACTGACAGACACACACACACAAACATATACAGTTTTATATTCTCCATCACACCACATTCAACCCAGCCGATCATTATCACACATCTCATATAGAGCCATCTTAAAGTTTGGTGCTCACTGTCTCTGGCTGATGTGGTGTTTGACATTGTGTGACTCACTGTTATCTATAAACATGGACTGAATTACACCAGCACAGCTAATGTTCATAGATGATGGTGTTCAGAAACCAAGTAAGCAAGTCTGTTAGAGGCTGAAAACTGTATATTGGAATAGGGCCCTGTGGACTGCTGGTGGCTTCAGCTCTCTCAGTGGTGAATTTTAGTGGTGATTATTGTACTGAAGTGTTTTTAACAGTTGTGTTGGATATGCTGTGCAGGATGAGGAGGAATTTCCTGACCTGGCCACAGGGGGCTCCATGCAGCGGAACAAACCCGAACAAGTCCAGCTCAAACTGCCCAAACCACTCGTGAGTGTTAAGGTGTAACATACTGTGTGTTTGTCTGAATACACCTGATGAATTACCTATAAATTATGTGTGCATTTATCACTTTGTGAGTATCCAGTCTTAATGATAGGGATACTGGATTCTTTTTAGAAAAAATAAAAGAGCAGAAAGAGCCTTTTGGTTACTGAGGGTAAATCTTAGGTTTAGGTGTATTACTGATATTACTATTGCACACATCAATGGAATGTCCTTACAAATTAAGTAATAGCAGTGTGTGTGTGTTTGTTTGTGTACAGTTGGATAACCTTCCAGAGAATTCTCCAATCAATATTGTTCAGACTCCGATCCCCATCACCACCTCAGTGCCCAAACGAGCCAAGAGTCAGCGCAAAAAAGCCCTGGCAGCTGCTCTGGCGACAGCACAGGAGTATTCCGAAATCAGCATGGAGCAGAAAAAACTGCAGGTACACATGCATGTACACACACCTTCAGTTTATTTATTGATTACATTTTCCGCGTTACAAAGCCCGAAAGGCATGCGATTCCACCTATTGATTCAAAGTTTCAATTCTTGGTGGTGGTATGTCAAGCAACATCAGTTTTAAATCAGTTTTGAATCATCTGAATCAATTTGAATAATTTGATTTAGATTTCAATCATATATCTGCAGTGTGATTTTTACACTGCTCGGACACCATCATTCAGCTTCTGTACCACAAGACTAATATTTTGTATTTTGGTGTAATCAGTTCAGCTTTATTTTGGCTTTAAGGTCCTACTGGATTAAAATTGTAGAAAACAGCAACAAATGAAATCAGTTATTGACAGAGATTGACATAAACGATACACATGCAAGAATTGGCATATGCAGTACGACAAATGCGCACCAGTTTTCAGTCTTCACTGCGCAAACCCCCGTGCAGCTGGATTTGGGGCACATGCTGGTGGTTCTGGAGAAACAACAGCAGACCATGAAGGCTTGACAGCTTAACACCAAACCCTTGTCACACACAGGTATACACACACATGCATACAATAATACATAAGTCACACAGGTCTGAGTAACTTTATACTCGATCTCTTAAGTACCACCACTCAGGAAAGGAAAATCTTAAAAGAGAAAAAATAATTACAGTTTAAAATATGATTCCTGCCAGTCTGCCTTGCATCTGCACCAATAAAAATTTAGTCAGAGCAGGTCTTATGTCAACACTTCTGTAACTGCGTGTCCTGCTCCCTTGACTTCATGACCCGCCCCGATAAGAGACCTGTTCGCTTGTCCAGAGAGGAGTGATCTGCCCCTGTTCCACGGTTTGAGGGAGATAATCCCGTCGGTGGCTAGACCTGTAATTTTAATTTAGCTTAAAAGTCAGTTTGCGTGTGTGTTTAGGAGGCTCTGACGAAAGCAGCAGGGAAGAAGAGCCGGACCCCCGTGCAGCTGGATTTGGGGGACATGTTGGCGGCTCTGGAGAAACAACAGCAGGCCATGAAGGCTCGACAGCTCAATAACACCAAACCCTTGTCATACACAGGTAAACAAACACACACACACACACACACACACACACACACATACACACAATAATAATAATACATTTTTTATTTGTGGGCGCCTTTCTGATACCCAAGTCACACAGGTCTTATGTATTGTTTACTGGTATTGAACCCAAATGATTTATTGCTGTCTAAGTTTTGAATGCTTTTAGCCACACAAATAGACTAATTTTGGTGGTCAAAATTTTGTTGCATGCCTAATTATAACATTAGTAAATAAGTGTTTGTATGTTCTCAGTGGGTACGACCTCGGTGTTCCATAGTAAAGATGTGGTTGGTAAGGGTGTGCTGAAAACTCCATACACCCCACCTCACAACATGCTGGACTCCACAGCCCCCCGAATAAAGAGGGGTAAAGAAAGAGAAGTTCCCAAAGTGAAAAGACCCACAGCACTAAAAAAGGTAAATAACAGCGCCACCTACAGACCAGAAATACTGCAACACTGCAAATTCTGTTGGGGAATTTAACCGTTTAACTTCTAATACAGTTACACAATATGGACAAAATGCCAGTGATACTAATTAGATGATAATATATTGTGAAGCTCTAAACACACATGTGGAGAAATTGCAGACTCTCTATCCCAGATAATCAACCTACCAAATCCCACACATTCCTCTGTTATTCTGTTCCTGATTGTTGGTGTAGGTGATACTAAAAGAGCGCGAGGTGAAGAAAGCCAAGCTGTGTGTGGATCAGCCTGCAGGAACGGAGGAGCCCCCAGATGATGACCTGAACTTCACCGACACACTCACACAGGAGATGGTCTCACAGGAGGGTGTGTACTTTTCATCTCTCTCTTACTGTTTTCCTGATTATTGTAAAGGGCCTGTTTAATAGAAAACAAAATTTAATTAAATTACAGCAGCCCAGATAGGACAACTAAACTCCAGAAACGGCCTGTTTTGGACTGTGTCTGATGTCACTGAAAGCAGCACATCTGTATGTACAGTTTCAGTACTGGGGTTTAAGACTTTTACACTTTAAAAGAAGCATGAAACCAGACCGATCTGAACTTGTTTACATACATCAGTTTTAAAGACACAGTATCATGTAAAATTGAATTATGGATGTTTTCAACCACAAGTGTCATAAGTTGCCTTCAGAAAAATGCAGGTTACATTTATGTAGTTCCTATAATATTTTCCTCAGTGGGACATTAAAGGTAAATATAGGGGGTCCTCGGGTTACAACAGTCTCAACATTCAACAAGTTTGCAACACCCACTCCCAGTCCTACTTGGCCAACACCGTGAGCGTTGTACTTGGGGACTACATGGGTGAACTAGTTTGGTTGCGTGCAACAGAGGAATACGCAGTAGCGTGGCATATGAGTGAGGGAGTTTTCCTCTTTCTGTGGCTTAATTGTGTTGTACCAAAACTCTGTACCAAAACATGTATATATTTTTTTTATATGGAATTGTATATGGAAATGTAGCCTAATTTATGTTAAGATTTGTTACACTTTAGCACTCAAATGCCTAAAAAAAATGTATATAATGCCTTGTCCTTTTGCTGGGTAGCGAAGTGCCGTGCTCAAACATAAACGTCCCAGGACCAGGACAAGGAGTGTGGAGGCTGAGGCCCGGACGTCACAAAAGCTAAAAAATGCAGAGGATATCTGGAGTTTCTGTGATAGCATGAGGGTTTCTGTGAATAATTATTAGTTCGATTCTCAGAAAAAATCAGCAAGAGGCTGAAGCCATGACTGCTGAACCTCGTATTAATGTGTGTGTGTGTGTGTGTGTATATGTGTGTGTTGCTCTGGGCAGCACTTACAATGTTTTTAAATGATTTATTCATACATTTTCTGTTTTTATTATTAGTCCATAGTCAGATGTGCTTGCCCTTGGTGGCCGAGGTGTTTGACTCCAGCCCCTATCGACTACTATGTAAATATGAGGCATTATTTACAGAACAGGATAACTGATGTTAACTCTCTCCCCTCCTCCTCTCGGGTGTGTGTTGTAGAGAACGGTCTGAGCGTGCCCAGTGATGCTTCGCTCTCTCCGGCCAGTCAAAATTCTCCATACAGCATCACCCCGGTGTCTCAGGGTTCCCCCGCCAGCTCCGGCATCGGCAGCCCCATGGCAACGTGCGCCATCACCAAAATACACAGCAGGAGATTCAGAGAGTGAGTGTCTACACACACACACACACACACACACACACACACACACACACACACAATGAGGCTAGCCTTTGTGCTTCTGTCTGTGTAGGTTGCCAGCAAACTGTACAGTAGACTAACTAAATCTGTGTGTGTGAGAGAGAGAGCTGCTTTGTGATGAACTGTGCTTTTTGTTTCCAAAATTAACTGACTTTGTATGACATTGTCCCCCCAAAACCAACCACACACGTGCACACAAATAAAGTTAGAGATTAGAGAGATTAGAGGAAGTTTGTGTGTGTGTGTATTATAAAATGTAAATAAGGAATTCGGTACCACCCCATACAAAGAACACCCTTTCATACCATATTGAGTATTATATAGAGCTGCACAATATGGGCATCACATCAGTATTGAGATTTTTCTGCCACAAAAATTGCAACTGTGATGCCTGTCAGGATATTAAAGGGCCCATATCATTGCTTTTCTGGGATTAACTAGACTGTGCATCTCTAGTTTCTAAGCAGAAATAAATACTACAGTAAGAGCAGAACTGTGAGGAGGGGGCTCTAAAGGACCTTGTGTTGGAACTGACAGTGTGATGAACCTATTGTTGGGAAATGGTGATATGGAATGTGATATGACTTTGTGTGTGTGCAGGTACTGTAACCAGGTGCTGAATAAAGAGATTGACGAGAGCGTGACGCTACTGCTGCAGGAGCTTGTTCGCTTTCAAGAGCGCGTCTACCAGAAGGAACCGGCTAAAGCTAAAGCTAAGCGACGCCTTGTCATGGGCCTGAGGGAGGTCACCAAACACATGAAGCTCAACAAGATCAGATGTGTTATCATCTCGCCCAACTGTGAGAAGATCCAGGCTAAGGGTGAGGGATCACACACATTCTCTCACTTGCTCGCTCGCTCGCTCTCTCTCTCATCCACCCACTCACTCACCCACTCACTCACATACAGCTTAAAGTGGTATTTTGACACATTTTATTTGTATATTTTACTGCACAGTCTACTGGTTCAGGGGGCCAGTTCCACTACATGGCATGCTTTTATTTTTTGATGTATTTTTGATTAATTCTTTCCATAACTGTACTATTGCATCTAGTGACCACAAGAGGCAGGCTTTTTCATGTTTTTGTGATCTCTGTATGATGTGTGTGTATGTATATTTGTGTGTTTGTGTTTAGGTGGTCTAGATGAGGCTCTGTATAATGTGATCGCTATGGCACGGGAGCAGGAAATCCCATTTGTTTTTGCTTTGGGCCGTAAAGCTCTGGGCCGCTGTGTCAACAAACTGGTCCCAGTCAGCGTTGTGGGAATTTTCAACTACTCAGGAGCAGAGGTACATGTATACGTATATGTGTATACACACACACACACACACATTTGTTCATACATATGTATATATACTCACACAAAGACACACAGACATTAAATATATGGCACAATTCATAATAATGTAAAGAGACCGATACATTAACCGTTTTTTTTTCCCTGTAAATTTCAGGCCCTGTTTAACCGGTTGGTGTCTCTGACGGAGGAGGCTCGGAGGGCATATAAGGAGATGGTGTCGGCGCTGGAGCAGGAACAGGCTGAGGAGGCGCTGAAGAATGTCAAGAAGGTTCCTCATCACATGGGTCACTCCAGAAACCCCTCAGCCGCCTCCGCCATATCCTTCTGCAGCGTTATCTCCGAACCCATCTCGGAGGTCAATGAAAAGGAATACGGTACGTTGCGTGCGCACTCACACACACACGCACAGTAACATGCATAAAAATACATATATAATAGTTAAAATCAACTAAGAGGTATCTCTCTCTTACTCACACACAGAGATCCTGGAGAACTGTTCCTCATTAAAATACAAGAAACTTTTTTTTTTTTTTTTAAATACAAGAAACTCTAGCACCTTGGAAGCATTTTGTACAGGACAGTATTTGTATGTGTTTATATTTTCTACAAATAATGAAGTGTTTGTGTGTGTGTGTGTACATGCAGAAACCAACTGGCGTACAATGGTGGAGAACTCTGATGCCCTGGAGCCTTTGGAGAGTGAATCAACCAGCAGAGTACCTGCTGGGACAAAGGAGAGTGAGAGGACGTCACACACACCGCCCACGGAGCCGTCGTCCACGCAGCTTACACACACACACCCCACTGGGGGGGAGGGGCAGGACCGTCTGGAGTGGGCATCGCAGCAGAGCACGGAGACTGGATCTCTGGACGGCAGCTGCAGGGGCCTCCTGAACTCCTCCATCACCAGCACCAGCAGTACACTGGTCCCCGGAATGTTGGAGGAGGATGAGGATGAGGATGAGGACGATGAGGACTTCACCCCTGAGCCCATCCTGGTGGAAG
The DNA here is from genome assembly GCA_037974605.1 of Nannopetersius ansorgii. Taxonomy (NCBI): domain Eukaryota; kingdom Metazoa; phylum Chordata; class Actinopteri; order Characiformes; family Alestidae; genus Nannopetersius; species Nannopetersius ansorgii. The sequence goes on from JBBPDE010000139.1 coordinate 9,164, forward strand.
TGCCCCCCCTCAGCAGCATGATCGAAACCTGGGTCAGCACCACTCTAGAGAACCTGCAGCTAACTGGGAAGAGCCGCCACGGCTCTGAGGATGAGGATGAGGATGAGGAGGAGGACGTGGCTGGAGTCAGCGATGACGAAGAAGAGGTTGATTTGTCAGATCTCACTGAGCCGGCTGTTGACGACAAGCAGGCACCAGAGACTCAGAGCAGTTCAGGTTGAGGGGGGTCAACACACACAGACACACACACAGACACACACACACACACACACACACATACACACACACACATACACACACACACACCCAGTTCGTTTTTGTTTCAGTTTGTGTCCACCTTCTCTGTCGCCACTCCCACTGGACAGTTTATCAGACATGGGTGAGACTGGAGTGCCTGTATTCATCATTAGTGCCCAATCAGAATCAAAAGTCATTTACAGTCTGTCCATTAATTCATAACGTGAGGCAGTGCACACGGGCCACATCTGTACTGACCTGTGGTCAGTGTTAACTGGACCACACTGTTCCACTTTAATCCACTTTATGTTGTCTGAATCAGCACATTATGTCAGTTTAAAGAACCAGTCTGACCCGTTTAAGAGCAAAAATCTTTATTTATGTTGAAACAGTGGCTAATTAAGTCCTGATAGTCTGAGACCTTTAGAGGGCCTCTACCCTTCATTTTAGGTTTTTTTTACTTCCTTTCATATTGGTTTGATTTTTGTTTACCCAAAAATGCTCAAAACCCTTTATCACTTGAGATGCTTTTGAGCCTGGAGTACTAATGTATGTAAATGAGGTCTGTTCTGATTGGCTGTCCTGTGTTGTGCCTCTAAAACACACCATATAACTTCAGTGTGAAGGAGTGGGGCTAAATGGCTGTAGACCAAATAAGGAGAAATATGCAAACACATTGTTTCTGTGACATCAAGGAGATAAAAAGTGGTCACTGATCTGGAACTAAAGCAAAGGTCACAAACTTGCTTTTCCAGCAGGCCCTTTAAAATTGTGCACATTTGAGAGAATGTGAATTCTGACTGGGATCAGTCTGTTCCTTTTAGAGCTCACTTTGTGAAGTGATGAGGCTTGATATAAGATCAGATTTGTTAGGCCCTGGTCAGCCGTGGCCCCTGGGGTAATCAGTGCTGAAAGGGGAATGGCCAAACAGGGCAGATGTAAATAGGACATAACGAGTGTGTGTTTCTGATAAAGTGGCCATTGAGGTAGGGGAACCCTATTGAACCAGCCATAGGTACACACACACACATACACACACACACACACACACGTGTGCACACACAGCGCTGAGTCTCCATCTTCATACTTGAATGGAACAGGCCTGTTTCCCTGATCTGCACTGTCTCTGACCCCTCAGTCTCCTACACAGTCACCGTGGTGACGACGATGATGATGGTGGTAAAGGCTTGCATTCTGGGTGATCAGTAGATCTTTCACCTGTACACAAACACTGATCTTCGCAGCTTCTCTCACTTTCTTCTCACAGCGATAAAATCTCAGGAAAACAAGAAGGACTGACCAACCACTCACACTTTTCCCGTCATCATGCAGTCACATGCTTTTTCTCTCTCTCTCACACACACACACACACACACACACACACACACACACAGTTTTCTTATACCTGTACTTGAATGAAACTAAACTCTCTAATCATTAATGAAGATGACGGCCTGCATTTTGAGAAGATCAGTTTAACAACCAAACTCACCACACGCACACACACACACACACACACACACACACACATACACACGCACACACACACACACACACGCACACAAACACACACACACTCCCTGTTCGCTGTGGAGGCTTGCAGATCGGTGTGTGTGCTGCGTAGTTCAGTAGCTTTGCTCATTTATTTATTCTTTGCTGTTTATTGCATTTATTTACTTTAGGAGCAGATAATAAACATCAAAGCCACGCACAGTGGGACTCTCTCTCTCACACACCCCCACACACACAATGAACAGAGACGCCTACATTTTAGTGTGTGTTTGTCACTTGTGTCGATTCTTGAGTAATGGAAGCGTGTGAAACTAATGATCGTTAAGCTGAACAAATCTCTCTGTAAATAACCTGTAAAGGTGTTTCTAATGAGTCAATAATCTGTTATTTATCGTGCTTAGATAAAGAGAACAGGAGTATCTGCCTTCCTTCAGTGTGGTTTTGCTCTGCTTTGTGTGTCCTGGGTCCCCTTTTGTGTTTCAGATCTTTACCTGGGTGCGAGTGTGTGCGTGTGTTTTCTCTGGACGTCTGTGGTCAGGTTCTGATCAGCAGTAGTGTTTTAGTCTTGTTCATGAGTTTAAAAATATATCTGTTTAAATCTCTGATTCAATGACTCCATCAAATCCAAAATGAGTCTTTAGGGAATGATTCAGTGGATGATATCGTATCTTAAATTTAATTTTGATTAATTTCTTTTTACAATTATTATTATTTAAAAAAACAACAAGCCACAAAAACTTCACACATGAGCAAAATATGGGCATTTTGCTGTAATTAATTTTGCTGCAAATAAATAACATTTGTATATTTTTTAACTTAATTCTGAGTCAAATTAAGTCAAATGGTGGTGAAATTTGCGATTATGATACATGGAATCATTCCTTAAGGAATTATGATTGTATCAGCTAGGCTGGCCTGCCTTCTGTCTGGCCCACAATGCTCCTCTGTGCTCCTCTCTGCTCCTCTGTGCTCCTGCTCTTCTCTGTGTTTTTCTACTCTCTTGTTTGTTCTTCTACTCTCTGTTCTCCTCCTGTGCTCCTGCTCTGTGTTCTTAAACTCTACTCTGTTCTTCTCAGTGCTCCCCTGGGCTCCTCAGCTCTCCTGTACTCTTGTCTGTGCTCCTTTATGCTCTTCTGTGCTCCTCAACTCCTCTGTGCTCCTCTCCTCTCCTCCTGCTCTCGGGGGCTGTAGTGTTTCTGGGTCGCTGATGAATTTTTATGAAGGAGATCCAGAAAGGATCTCTAAATATGTTGAGATTGTTAAACCTGGGCCACGTTAAACGTTAAAACACCAGTTTGGAGAAAATCGAATGCCCTCGCCTTCTAGTTTTAGCGCTGCAGCTACGGGGCTAATGAAGGCTCATACCCAACCAATTAGCATGGTGCTAACTCCATAGCTACATCACACACTTGTCTCAAAATGCTTTGTGTTTCAAAGGGGCTTATTTTCTTATGGTGCAGTGAAGCGGAAGCAAACCCCCCTACAGTTCATGTTGTGTGATACAGACTGTCAGAATAACTGTGGAACATATGAACATTATAGAGCATCAGTAGAGGCCATATCACCCCCTACACTTCCTGTAGTATATTACAGAACGACAGTTTGGATCATATGAACATAAATGGATTATGAAATCACAGTTGGTTAACAGAATGTAACTGACAAGCCACCTGATGTGATTGGACCAGTGGCTGCAAACTCCAGGGCCAGAAACTGGATTCCAAGTCTGGAGTTGTTGGAGGCCTCCGTCATTTAGCATTTTTAAAATGAAATAAAGTCATACCACGCCCTCCACCATTCATGTGATGCTTTACAGTCAATCAGAGGGAATGTTTGGATCATATGAACATTATAAAGTGCGTTTTAGTCAAAATTCAGAATTATTGACTGTTGCCAAATTAGCCTTGCTAATAGCTACAGCACTAAGACAAAAGAAGGGACTTCAGATAATGAACATGTTTCCGCTGATCAACCACAAAGTGTACCAGGTTTGAATTGGTGTAAAATTGTAGTTTTTGGCTGAACATTTACTTTAGGTTAGTTTTGGTGAAAGTGTAACTGTCTGCAGGTGCTGTTGTGTCCATGTGAACACACACTCACACCCCTCAATGAAAGTAAGCGGGTGTGTGTTCTTGTAGTATCTGTAGGCCCCGCCCTCACTCCCTGTTGATCCTGAGTAAGGGTCACGTGTGTTCTTTGCACTATAAAGAAATTGTAAATAATATCGAAGGAATCCTCTGTAACTAATGTGAAGAAAATGGTTTATGAAGTATCTTCAGTTCACTGTGCTGCTTGTGTTTCTATGGCTATTTAAGATGCCTCTCACGCAGTAAATGTTCTTTATGGCCTCTCCTGACCAATAATTAATACCATTAAACTCTTTTAATGAAACTAGCTACCTTGGAGCCTGAAATTGTTTTTTTAACACACACACACACACACGCACAAAGTGGCTGTTTACATTCACAAAAATCACCTCCATCACGCTTAATTAAGATCCTCATGCACTGAGTGAGTGGCAATTTGACCTTAATAAACTGCACTATGCCACTAGATGGCGCTCACGCATGCTGAACACCAGTGGAGCACAATGGAGACATTTTGCTTCAAATGCAGTTATCATAAAAGTTGTTCATCACTAAAGAACGAAAAGATCCAGATGTGTGTATATATACATATAAATATATATATATACACACACACACACCACACCACACAAACACATACAGTAAATCCCGCTGATATGTGGTTCAGCAGCCGCAACTTCAGTCTCTTGCAGATTTTTTCTGAGAACTTATAATAATCTACACTATCTGCGGAAATATCTGTGGGGGGGGGGGGTGTTTGAATGTAGCCAATCTGAGAAAGTTGTTTATTTCTCCTTGCTGCTGATTGGCTGCTGCCCTGTGACGCCTCTCACATGGAGCGTCTCTTATGGTTTTCCTTTTGTTCTTCTTAAAGCCCTGTATTTTATTACTGTGAATTGCATTTTATTTTGAAATGAAATTAATTTTAATAACTAATAAAAATAGAGGGCTTTAAGAAGAACAAAACGAGGGCAGGAGCAGGTTGTTATATATATGTACATTTATGATTCATCCTTAAATCAGTATATCGGTTTGTCACAGTGGTGTAATTTCATATGACTTTAAGAATTCGGTTGGTACTGTGCCAGCTAAGGTGTTTTCTCTGTGTGTGTATGTGTCTGTCTGTCTGTCTGGGTGGGGGCTAAATGAAGTGCAGAGGATTTTTCTCCAACATTCCGCAGCTGCAGCACTGACACATTTGGCAGTGAGAGAGAGCAAAGCACTGTGGGACAAACAGCGCTCGACCCGCACCCACTTCACCACCACACTGCTTCAGATTTTTATTATTTTTATTATTATTAATAATCATAATAATAATAATGACAGTTTAGTCAGGCAGCATCATTATAAATATTGGCTTGCATGATTGTGTCGATAAAGATGATTTGATTTGTTGCTTAATTAAGTACACACTTCAGTTTCTTATTCTCAGCTTGATACTTTAGCGTTACAGAACATATTGAATTTGTAGTAGATTCTGAATCATTCATAGATTTTTTTATCATTCATAGTAGATATTGAAAACTTCACAGTAAATACTTAATTCATGGGATGTATTGAATAATTGAAAAAATCACGGTGGGTACTTTTATGCTGAACTATGGCTTTAACTGAAGGGGAAAGTATTTCACATAACTAGGAAAAATGCTGCATTCACAGCATTCTCTTTGTTTCTCTCTCTCTGATTGTGCAAACATTCTCTCACAGGAGAGGTGTGTGTTTCTCTTGGACACTTTCAGCATGAAAAATCATCCTCCCTCTCTTCATCTTCTCTCTCTTCATCCCTCTTTGCTATTTGTCTTCAACCTCATTAGCGTTTCCATTAATCTTACTTAAACTCTGCTCTTTGTGTGTCTGTGCACCTTCTGTCTCTCTGCTTTCCATTCTGAAATACTAAAAAAAAACAAAACCCAGTAATAAAACAGTAACCGACCTATCGGGTTTCAGCAAAGCACATCTGTCCCCACCTGACCTCTCCAGACTTTGCCCACTAATATGTTAGTATGTAGCTACTGTTGCTACCTTGGACAAGCTTTCCAGAAGGCTGGTGTATCTGTCTATCTGCTCTCAGACTAAGCTAATGTAAGACGGTCCACCAGTTTCATTGTACTGTTATTTATGTTTATTTATCTATCATTTGTAATCGATGCATTTACCAGTTTCAGAGGAATGTTTCTGTTTTAATCCACACGGTGACCTAAGTATGGGACCCCGCGTCCGTGATTTACCTCGGGGCATGGACGAGACAGGGAAGCAAGAAGCCATGCTGAGTATTTATTAAACAAAAACAAAACAGAAACACAAACCTGGCTCAATGGCCGCTACATGAACGTGAAAAAACTGGGTTAAATGAGGCGTAAACAGAATCAACATGAGGCAATAGACTGACAAGGAGAAACATACAAAACAGAACTTAAATACTATCAGTCATCAGGGACCAAAACACAAATAGGTGATAACAAAAACACGTGACAACAGAACCAAACAGACAAGAACGTCAAAATAAAAGTCCCAGAAACCCAAAACAAAACAGTGACCACTAACGGTCACTGGCCGAGCCGTGATACCAAGTCCAGGTCAAGTGTCAAGTCTTTAGTCCCAAGTCCAAGTCTATGAGGTGCCGTTAAAAAATGTAGAGGTGTAATTTTTTCACAATTTTCTCACAACTTTTACACATTTAGAGCTAAATGTGTTTTTAAAAAACAGTGTTACGTTTTGGCACATTTTCTTGCTTTGTAAATGTTAAATCTAAATGGTAAATCTTAAATCTAAACGTTTCACTCTAAATGTGGGATTTAAATGTAGCACTTTTACAAATGGTACAAATGGATTTTTGAGCTCTAAATGTTTAAAAGATATGCCAATTGGCCAGGCCCCGTGATTACAATTGGCTGTTACTTAGAAGGGTACTGAGTAACAGCCACTATGTGCTGCGATATGCCCTCACTAACATGGAGGATTTGCCTTAAATGATCTTAAATCTAAATATTAAATATGAAACATATATCTCGGACTCTAAATGTGAAACTTCACAGCTGGACAGGGCTTGGTGACTCCTTTCTAACGACACCTTGTTTGCCATGATAGCCTCTGGAGAGCCGGAGTTATTAGCCAAAGACTGGACAAAAGTAATGGGACACCGGGGCGAGGTGAGCGGTTTTTCGGCTGAGCACTGGAGCTTTGGAAAGAATAAATAATTTCACAGCACCCAAGTCCGAGTCAAGTCTCAAGTCGCTGAGGGCAAGTCTAAAGTCTAGTCACAAGTCTTTGTTTGTGCGACTTAAGTGCATCTCTAGTCCAAGTCTCAGACTCGAGTCCCCATCTCTGCATTCAAGCAGAACAAAACACATCCAACTGAAGTCCTGAACCAGTGAAGAAACAGAAGCAGATGATTCCAGATGATCAGGCGGTGATCAATATATTGGTGGTGCTGAATGCTGAGTGGTTGGAACTCCTTTATCTAGGCTTCTTGTATCTTTAGGCACTTTACAGCCTGTCGCAGTAAAACATTTGTTCCCATTTCTTTTATTTAATCTATTCTCAATGCCAAAGATAAGACAGTTTGACAGGCAGAAAATAGTATTTTGCACCAACAAACAAAATGTGAAGAAAGGATGTGTTTCAAGACTTTTGCGTAGTATTCACCTGAACTTCTAGAGATGCAGAGGTGTTCCACAGGACAGCAGAGGTGACTCCCCCTAAGAGAATGGGCAGAGGGGGATTCTGAGAGACCCTGGATGTCGCCGCTGTAACACTGGGAGTCAGCGTAGTGGAATCTGGCTGTGTTTCAGATACAGGTCAGGTTTTCGTTCTTGGATATCAAACAACTGGACACATTTTACTGGTTGATTTAGTCTTAAAGGCTCATCCGTGACTGTCCTACATTGGCGGCCAAAACACTTCATAACATCCAGGTTAGAAAACTGCGATGTCCTGCCAGCCAAAACCCGGCCAGGGGCAGAAAACCGACCACATAACCCAGGAGCTCTCCAGAGCTTTCTGCAGCTACCAGAGCAACACCACCACATGTAAAAGTGTCCCTAACTGACCTTTGTGCCTTCAGCCACTGCTGATCTTTATAGAAGGTTGGTTAAATGTTGTGTTCCATCCGAACCGGGAAGTCAAACTGGAACGCTGTCCTGAACTCCAGTTTGGAATGTTGGAGGGAACACTCCAAACTCAAAATCCAGACAAGCTGCTCAGAACATCAGTAGTAGTTAAGACAACCCTATCCAATACAACACAAACAGAATTCGCTTTACACTATTTATGTTTTAATCATCACTCTCGTATTTAAAAAAACAAAAACAAAAAAAAACTCACTGCGCTTTCAAAAATGTATTTAATGAAATAATTAAGAATATGTAAACAACTGTAACTGAGGGCAGCTGGTGGCCTAGGGGTCAAGGCATTCGCCCTGTGATCGGAAAGTCCGGGTTCGATTCCCAAGACCGCTAGGCCTGAGCAAGGTACCGTCCCCACACACTGCTCCCCGGCGCCGTGTTCCTGCTGCCCCCTGTTTCACTTGGTGAATGGGTTAAATGCAGAGGAAGTATTTTGTGCTGTTCACACTGTGTGCTGTGGTGTGTTCACGTATGACCAGATTTTCACTTCCACTTAACTGACTGGTTTCACTAACCTGCAATAACACATTATTTGGCCACAAAGGCGTGAACTATTGGTTCTGAAGAGACATATCAAATCTGTCTTTAATGATTTGCATTCATTTTCTGTTGATCATGAAAAAGAAAACTCAAGTCTTCAGCATCATGCAATATCTTCTGGTGGACAAAATGTCATCCTTTAGTCTGACCTTCCTCAAAAATCTGTCAAAATGATGCCTAGTCCAAATTCTCCTATTGAGCTGCAGGGATGAGCTGGACCAGCAAATAAGACAGAACTATGCAGTGGTGGGAGGGTTTGGACACTATTTTATTGGAACTTGTACATAGACTTTCACACCAATTGAGCTGCACGTACAGTGTTTATTGTTGGAAGCAGAACCATTCCTGTACCATCCTGTGTTGCAGCTACAGAGAATGCTCTCTGTCGTCCCTCCGTAGTATTTGCTGAGAATCAGGAGGGGAGGTGTGCTCTCCTCATTCTCTACAGGAAGGAAAGATGCTGCTGGAGGAGCCATTCTTTGCTGCAGTCATGGAAATCACATAAATGCAGACTATTTAGGGAGCGAATAAAAATAATTCAGTTTTAAACACTGTCATGTGATGACTTTCTGTGTGTTTGTCACCATTTGCAGACCCCCCACATACACACACAAATAAAACAAATACACAATACAAAGCATAACCAGAAGGATGTCTAGAAAAGTATGTGTGTGTGTTTGTGTGTGTGTGTGTGTGAATAGATGAGTTGCAGTGACAGAAAGTAAACACACTGTTTTAATGCACAATGAATTATGATCACAAACAGGCCAATACTGACACCAACCATGAAGTATTTTGTTGACAGTTAAGAATAGTTGTTCTCTGTATGTGTGTGTGTGTGTGTGTGTGTGTATGTGTGTGTGTGTGCGCACAGTCATGATTGCATGTTTGTTGTTGTATGAATATGTGTGTGTGTGTGTGGAGATGCTTTCGAAGACACAGTGTACCATTAATCTTTGTGCTGTGCTGTGCTGTGTGTGTGTGTGTGTGTGTGTGTGTGTGTGTGTGTGTGTGTGTGTGTGTGTGTGTGTGTG
>JBBPDE010000140.1:52422-70237 GCA_037974605.1 Nannopetersius ansorgii
AGTATTCATACAGGATTCACATAGAATTCACAAAGGATTTATTCAGGATTCCTAAAATGATTCATACAGGATTTATAAAGGATGCACACAGGAAAAACACAAATAACACAAAATACTACAGAATGGTTTATCGTCATTCATTGTTTATTTGTATATTTGCCCAAATACCCTCTACCTCAGGCCAAACTTGGACCTGCTACAGCTGTATATCAGCCGTTTCCTGACCAGATTTTGAATCCTGGTATTCCTGGTATAACTCACACTTTGTATTGTCCCTGTCCTGTTTTAAGACGTTAGTTAGATTTATATTTATGTGTAAATCCCTTGCCTTATATTTTTGTATTTTTGGTATTCTGTATAAATGCGACATGGAGGGTATGTGTGGAACAGCATTTCAATACACTGTAGACTGACTGTATTGTTGTCTTGACAATAAACCAATCTTGAAAGTTGATTCATACAGGATTTATACATAATTCATACCGGATTTATACATAATTCATACTGGATTTATACAGAATTAAAAGACAACAGTTTTGGTCGTTTATGTTTCCTAGGTAATTGTATTCATAACTGTAATCTTATTTTTCTGGACTGTCAATCACTCCTCTGGTGTTTGATCAAGGAATCAGGGCAGAGGTTACATAATAAATCACACAGGTACATAATTATGTAACTGTATTATTATACTATGAAATTTAACATATAGAGGTTAGTTAGCAACATCTCCATATTTATTCTTGAAATGTCTCCCTGAATCACAGTAACTGGCATCATTAAATACTTTTACTGATGATTTTAAAGTGCGATTTGCGCGTCTATTGTTTCACGTTTCCAGAAAAATAAGACTTTTTGACCTCACAGGACGGAAGTCGTGTTAACAGCGCTGAGCTGGTGCTGCATGTTGACCTCACTCGCCGGAAGTGGAGAGGAGAACAGTCGGACAAGAGGAAAAAAAATTGAAAAAAAAAAAAAAACATTAAAAGGGCGAATCTGCGGATCCGGACGGAGTTCCCGAACGCGGCCCGGCTCGGAGGAGGCCCGGGACCCAGGGCACCGCGCCACGACCGGTAAAGACCGCGGGCCGGCCGGTTGCAGGGGGTTTTTGGGGGGTTTTGTTGGGATCTGTCGGAGTTTGAGCAGCTCGCAGCGCGGCGCCCCTCTCGCGAGCCGGAAGTCTGCGTCTCGCGCACAGCGGCGTTTTTTTTCTCGCGCTCGGTTTTTTTATCTCGAGTTTTTTTTTTTCCTTTTTTTTATTTTCAGACTCAGACTAAGCGGGAACACAGAGACACAAACAGAGACACGCAGGGACATGGGGACAGCTCTGTCCAGGGCGGGACATTTCACACAGTAAACAGATTTTAATGGAGCTGCAGAGGGGGCAGAAAACAAAGCTGCAGGTTTAATGGAGGCTGAGAGGTTGACGGAGACTGTAATGTTGGTGCAGGCTGAGATATTAAAGGGGGCTGCACTATTAATAGACAATGGAATTTTAGTGGAGGTTGAGATGTTTATGGAGGCTGTAGTGTTAATAGAGGTGGAGATGTTGGTGCAGGCTGAGATATTAATAGAGGCTGTAGTGTTAGTGGGAGCAGCAGTATTACTGGAGGCTGAGATATTAAAGAAGGCTGAGATGTTAAAGGTGGCCGTAGTGTTAATGGAGGTTAAGATGTTTGTGCAAGCTGAGATATTAAAGTATTGCTGGAGGTTGAGATGTTAAAGGTAGCTGTGGTGTTGGAGGAGGCTAGGATGTTAAAGGAGGCTGTAGTTTTGGAGAAGGTAGAGATGTTAAACGAGGCTGTAGTGTTTGAGGAGGCTGGGATGTCTCGGGGGGGGCAGATGAGAAGTGAAAACTCGAACTGTTTGTAAAGTGGCCATTTGTTATACGAGCTTCACCACAACAGTGAAATTCTTTCTCTATATTTAACCAATTTGACCCATTCACCAAATGAAGCAGCATGCAGCCCGGAACTCAGAGCCGGGGAGCAGAGTGGACCTTACTCAAGAGTACCTCAGTGGTACCACTAGAAGCCCTGGGGTTTAAACTCACAACCTTCTGATCACAGGGAAACTCCCTAACCGCTAGACCACCAGCTGCCCCTGCATGATTGAATTTTTCCCCCAGTACTGCCAGTGCTAATGAAACACCACATTTTGGGGCAGTTGGTGGTCTGGTGGTTAGGGAGTTTTCCTGTAATCAGAAGGTTGTAAGTTCGGAAACCAGGGCTGCTAAGGGCACAACTGAGGTACCCTTGTGTAAGGCACCGTCCCCACACTCTGCTCCCCGGTGCTTCACTTGGTGACTGGGTTAAATGTGTTAAATGCAGAGAAGAATGTTGTGCTGTTCACTATGTGTGCTGTTGTGTGTTCATATAAGACAAATGGACACTTTACGACATTATCCAGGTCACAAACACACACCGTAAACATCTGGTAAACCGAGCACTCGCCTGTTATTAATTCTGTTCTGTCCGAATAAACAGAACCAACCTCACTGGGTCCCAGAATGAGTTGGGTCTGCAGATCAATTCCCCTAAAAGCAGAAATAACCCACTAAACTGTCTAGCTATAGTGAGTCTGGTGAGGTTTTCCCGGTTCTCCGGTTGGCTGTAGAATGTGAACTACTGCTATTATAAAGGCTCATGTTTACCTTCTATAACACTCTCAACTGTATGTATTTAAGTAAACCTCTATTTATTATTTGCAAATAAAGATTTAGAAGAGCAGCAAGTGTCTCTCCCCCATGATCTGTAGTATCCATCCCAGACTGCAGCAGTAAACACACTAACATCCTCTTATTGATTAAATTGTGCATGTGTGATATATATTTGCACTTTATCCATGCATGCACCATCACAATAAAAAATAAAGATGCCTCTTTGTCTCTCTTAGGTTAAGCATCAGGTCATGAAAGACCTGAGATGGATCTAGGAGTGTGTGTGTGTGTGTTTTTTTATAAATATCTATATCTACCTTGCTCAGCTTTGAACGCCAGTTTTTAAAACATGCATGTATAGAGACACAAAAAAAGCACCCACAGTTCCAGAGAGATTTTACGACCAGGTCGTTTTCCCTTGTGTGGTTTAAGTGTCTGATCTCGACCCGAGCAGAGGGTCATTTTTAAAGAGCCACACATGTAACCTGAAGGGTAGGGGGTAAGTAGCCAAACGCAGAATGGGTGTTTACAAGTAATGTTGCTTTTCAATTGCAGAAATAATGGAAGATTCCCATTTCAACTCATCATACTTTTGGTCCCCAGTTCCAACAGTACAAGGACAGGTAGAAACCTTATTATTGGACTCTCTTGTACATTATTGTGTCTAGGAGACGCTGAGCTTAAAACGCAAAGTGAAACAATGTTTTCCTCAGAGTACTCAGAGTTTTAAATATATATGCATATATGTTAGTACATAATGTAGATTTGGTTCATAGCAGGCCGGGATGGGACTCGCTCTGATCCTGTGAAAGTTTGGAAAACACTGTCCGTCTTCCAAGAGAAAATAATCCTTCCCTTGCTGCTCTTTCTCCCATTTTTCCTCTGTCCATCCTTTGCATTTATCTCTTACTTCATGTTCCTTTCTTTTTCTCTACCCGCTCCACTCCTTTCCCTCCATCTTCCATCCTGTCCAACTGTCTATGTTCCCGGTTTTTAGATCGAGAACGCCATGTTTCTGAACAAGATGAAGGAGCAGCTGGGGCCAGAAAAGAGCGCCTCCTTCCCCCACTCTTCTTCCACACACTACCCCACTGCCGTGCTCACGGTGCCGGGCCCTGCCACCATGGACACTGGAACCGGTGCCCGGGTGCCCAAGCAGGAAGGTGGAGGTGGAACAGGAGGACCACAAATGGCCACTGTGGGAGGACACCTCCACCCACCTCATTCCTCTCAGAACATCACGGTGGTGCCGGTCCCCTCCACCGGCATAATGACGGCAGGTGGGTGGATCACTATGGAAACTTGTTGTATTAAAGGACATCGAAGCGGAGACTGTTGTTTTGATTACAAAAAGTCTGTTGTTTTACTATAAGCTACGAATACAGAAACTGTACCTGTATAACTGACACAATGCCGGTTCAGAATAGTTAGAGTCTGAATGAAATTGTAATATTTACACTGAGTCTGATTTAACTGAAACCAATTTGTCTAAAGCTTTTAATTTGGAATAGGTTTTGGGTTTGTATGTCCGTACAGTTAGCAATGTGTACTTGTAATTAGGCTGTAGTAAGATAAGTAACCTTAGCTGTGTTCGAAAAATGCACTTGTTCACTACGTAGCGAATCAGCCATTTTGAAGTGTTGTTCGAAATTCCAGCTGTCAGTTTAACCCACTAGTTAGTGCACTACAGAGTCACCACGCAACATCCAGACACTGTACACTACATCATCTAAAGTAGATGGGACGCTAAAATTAGCTGCTAGGTGCTATCACAGTATTTACCATCAGCATTTGATTACATCTGACGAGCAAAATATGTTTCAGACGACTCGCCCCGATGGCATTACGTCTTCTCCTCTGTCACATCAGCAGTATCTTGACAAGTATTAGTAAAATGAATCAAAATGTTCAGTGCTCGAATTGGATCCATATCTCCAGAAAGTTAGCAAGCTAGTTGCACGTGAGAGAGAGCCATAGTTTAAAAACCTTCGGTTACGTTGTTATATACATTTGTGGGTATGGAACTTGTATAGCTACAATTTATGTGTATAAAATGTACTCTGTTACCATAATAAATGCTGCAATCCCTGTCATGTTAGTAGTAGGGTTGTCCAAAAAATTGAGTCTCAGATACTCATCGATACTAATATTTAGTATCGAATTCAATATTTATTAACACTGGTATTGATACTTAAATGCATCTGCTGGTTCACGGAAATCACTGGCAGACTACAACACTTTTCAACAGGCATTGCAGCGGGAAGCCCCTCCCGCGGCTACCTGGGGGACCCAATGTTTACATGACAGCCCTGTAACTCGGCCGGGGAACAACTTAACGCTGCAAAATCTTACACAGACCCTCAGCTCCCCCAGATCTATTGAACGTGGCCAGTGACGAAGCTCTCCTCCCCGCACGGACTCTCCGTGAGACCTTTCCAGTCTTCGCTTGCCCCCTAGCCCACAGGGATCCGGAGTTATTTGCCCAAAACCTTCCACCACTGATCTCTACGGAGAGAAAAAAAGCATCCTACGCCTTTAAATGCACTGCCAAGTTCTAAGTTGGCTAATAAAAATAATAATATTAATAATAATAATACATAATAATACAATAATAATTAATTTATAAAGCGCAAACCTAGCGCTGCAAAATTTTATAGGGACGCAGAGAACCGGCGCGACGGCCCCTGAGCACACATTTTTTTATTAAAACGTTCCTGTGTTTGGTTTTTCTCCCCCTGTAGTATCAAAAATAGTATAGAGTATCATCCTTAGTATCGGTATTGAGTTTGAGTTTTCAATTTCAGTATCGCGACAAGCCTAGTTAGTAGCTACTCCAGTGCTGCTTAACAAGTGTCCGTAATTAACTAAACATCGCCTCCCCTTGTTCACTAGTTAACCCCCCTATATAGTAAACACTATGTAGTGAACGAGTGTACTTTTCGAACACAGCTCTTGTTTATTGTGTGCTTTTGTGAACCATCAGAAATTTCAGGAGGAACCACTGAAATGAGTTCACAGACTTTCATTTCATTCATTAGTGAAGTGGATCTGGTGAGCAGAGCTTGGTTTCTAGTGGGTTACACTGTAATGTGGCTGTTAGAAGATTGTTTTTAAGTGAGTATTGTCTCAGTAGGTCAGATGATGGATTTCTCTCTCTCTCTCAGCGGGGTTAGTGATCACCACTCCTCAGGGCACCCTGGTCACTCCTCCCGCCTCCTCTCAGTCATTTGTTACTGGACCCCCTGCCACCACCATGATCGTTTCTACACTTCACCCCTCGAACACAGGTAAACACACTCATCCTTATCGCTGTGCAGCTTTACATCCATCTCCCACTGCTGCCCCGGTACTTTTCTCTCTTATATACAGGCATAATGCTTCACTGATGTGATAGTAGAGTTTTTAACCTCTCACAAACTCCCTAAAGGTCCCATGACATGAGAATGTGACTGTTTGAGATTGTTTTACATTAATAGAGTTCCCACGGCCTGCCTGTGGTCCTGCAGATGCTAGAAATGGTGATTGGTGTAAAGAGTGCTGTGATCTTCCTGCTCCGCCGCTGAGAGAGCAACAGCTCAGACGCCCGATCTGGAATTTGGCCTGTATGTCATCATAAGGGGAAAGATTATCCCCCATTTCTCATGCTTTAAAAAAATGAGCTCCACTGACTGTCAGTGCTGTGTGTGAGAGACACTTTTTCCTGTAGAGACATCAGGACTTGTAAACGAGTGAAGCGGCTTAGATGTGCAAATGAGCACCAATGTATTTTTTTTCGTTATTTCATGCGAGTCTCTGAAGAACCAGTAGGTTCATTTTATGTTTGGAGATGTCCTGCTGTAGTCGCCGAGTTTCAGCTTCTTCAGGTTATTCTCTATCCAGATCAGATTCTGGGCCAAACTGGAATGTCTTTGTGTCTACGAGCCAGCTGGCCCCTCCCCCACCCAACACCTTGCTCCACCTCTCTCCTCCTCATTATCATTTAAAGCTACAGACACAGAAACGGCACGTCCTCTGGAAATCTCACTGTGGGATGTAATTCTGCACCAAGGCTAAATTTCAGAAAGAGACTTCAGATTCAGTATTAGGCACCACTAAGACCGATATAACAGCATAAAAAAATCAGCATGTCATGGGACCTTAATGCAAAATACAGGTAGTGTTTTCATGCAGTTATAAAAAACATACTGATATTATAGTGTTTGACACCAGCAAGTTAAAAAGTAAGAATGTCTGGGAAATAATTATCTGGATAAAAAAGAGTGTACTGCCCCCGTACATGCACACACAAAACCATCCAGCTCCTATTTTGCTCGTTTTCCCAACGACTCGTATTAGGTAGGTGTAGTCCATCTCACATATGCAACATTTTTATTACAATTTTAGAGTAGTTGTTGCTATTTAATTTTACTCTGCCGCACACACACTGCATGGTCTTCCTCTCGCTCACTTTGAATCAGTGAGGAATTAAAGAAAGAGGGAAGGGAGGGAATGAAGGAGCGAGCACTGTGTGTTGAGTGTGTTCTGCTCTTCTTTCGATTTCTGTCAGAGGCCAGACGGCCACCTTCGTTCTACCTCCACAACCACAGTGAGTATACACACACACACATACACACACATCGCAGAATTGTTATAGACAAAACTAGATATTTCCAGCCATTAGTCCAACCCACATCTAACTTACCTGAAGAATGTAGTTAAAGCTTAATAAGAATCTGTATAAAATCACACTAGACTGTTTGTTTAATCTCGCTCCCGCTGAATTTATGACAGTTCCTGTCCGTTCTTTCTGCCGCTCCCGGAAAATACATTTATGAAATAAAAAACGATCCATGTTCTGAAGCACTAAGAGAGCCCTTCGTGTAGTGGATAGTGCCGGATATGAACGTTTTGTGGTAATCTTCCCTCTATATATCCGCTGTAACGTCACGTCCATATTTTTCAATTATACATTTTATTTCCTGACACAGACGCCTGCAACGCCAGAGCTTTTCTCTCCGCATGCCTTGATACAGTTGTTGGATGATGCAGAAAGTCTTTAACGTTAAACTCACCATATTTAGAAGCGATGTTAACACCACCAAAATCATGAGGCCGAATATCTACAGCACAGTTCGCCACATTGTTAGTGTCTCTTGCAGGACATGTGGGGGGGTGAATTGTTTTGTCTGTGAGTTTCAGCTTCGTCTGACCGGGGAGTAACAGGACAGGCGTGTCCCTCAATCCTGAAGATCCGGATTCGTGCCTGCTGTAGACTTCGCACTACAGCGCTTTACCGATTTCCCAATCTTTAGATTTGTTTATATTCTCCCTTCTTAATTTGTCATCTGTATCCTCCATTCTGCTAACAATTTGGGACCGGATGTCTGTTTTTATCCCGCCCGCTCCCACACACTGTCTCTGTTGCCCCGCCCGCTGTCTCTATTGCCCCACCCACCCCTACCCGCGGCAACTTTAAACACGTCAAAGATTCTACGTCTAATGTACGATCACACTTGCTCCTGATGAAAAAAATGTTTCTAATTTGGGGTTCACATTGTATGCGTCATTGATTTTTATGCAGAAAAACGTTCATTTGAAGCAGTCAGGTTGTCCTGCGTCAAAGCACTGTTGTCAAAACTACATTTCTTTACTTTAAGAAGAGTCTAACACTATGATTAGTCCAGACTATCTAAAGCAGACAGAGACCAAGTCAAGAATAAGCCTAAAAGTAAACTAATCTGTTTTCAGTACATATTACTGGGGAAATGTAAGAGAGGTGGAAAGCGTTTCTTTATTTTCTTTAGGTATAAATAACACCGAATTCAAATCCTAGTAGAATACACAAAAAACACATGGTGTGGCAAGAAAGTGTCAGAATGGGTGGCCTAACTCGTGCAAACACTTCCGGATGAGTGAATATGGTGGTGAGTACCATTATCAGAATTTTTTTTCACTGTGGGCCTTCAGCAGCTGCTTCTTACCAAAACTAACACTATAAAAAATATGGTTGTATATTTCAATTCATTGCTCAATAAATATTAATTGATTAATATTAGTACAATTACTGTTTACTATACAATTGTACCAGCCTGTACTAGAGGGTAATAGAGCCGAACACACCATCAGGGTTGATTCTGATGACCTTCTACAGGTTCCCTTAAGCCCTCATTCACACAGGCGACTGAATCAGGCATGTTTCTGACATTCATGGCGTCTGGTGACTACAGATGGGTCCATGTTTCAGTGCAGAACTACTCGCAAAGACGACCCACATGTAAACACAGGACAGAATAATTACTGCCCCCACAGTTGGGTGATATGATGATGTGAGATCGCGAAGACGATCTATGTACTGACGATCTGCCAAAACGGGGAGATCGTAGTATTGTCCATATAAACTACATTCCCTGTATCTATTGCAGTTCTATGCTCTTCCATACATTTTTTGCTCAGCCAAATCGCACTATTTGCTAATCCGATTAATGCCTGCCTTGTAGAAACAGCACTCAACCAACAATATTTTGGTTGTACTGTTCAGTAACTTGCAAAATAGTAAACAAAAAAATCTATAGCTACAAATTAATATAAATACCGTGATAAAATCGAAATCGGGATTTGACTAAAAAATTGTGATATGATATTTTTGCCATATCGCCCACCCCTAACCTACAGGTAAATACATGAAACTACACATTGGGCTGCAGGCTGGTGTTAAACAAATGTAACGCCTCACTGAAGTCAATCTAGGACAGCTACAAAAACAGATGGCGTTCAGAGCGCGCTCATTTTTTCAAGATTCAAACGTCTGTGTGGACGCTCTGGAAACTTCAGTCAGTGGAAGAGAGGTCACCTTTAGGGTCGTATGGAAACTGTCCATGAAACTTTGTTACTTTTAAAACAGCCTCAAATATGAACTCTGGTTCTGAAGCAGCAGAACAGTCACTGCCAGTCTAGACAAACCAAACAATACAAAGAGGAATAAAAGCATTAAATATTTCATTTCATCCGTTCATTAGAAGCTGTTCAAGTTCCAGACTGTTTCCTATTCCGTCGCAGTGTCGCATACCTTCGTTAGCGGCTTAATTAATCTGTAATTCAAGGTAGAACTCACATTTTAAGTGTCTCAAATGCCTTCATCTTATCCTTAAAACATATTCACAGCCTGTCAAATAGAAAATGCATGAACAGAAACATGAGACACGTTTTCCCCTCAGTGCTTCAATATCTTTAAGAACTGCAAGACATCATTCGCTTTAGAGTTTTTCCTGAAAGAGCAAAAGTAACAGGATGTTATTGAAGTTATTATTGTATGTTAATTTTATATTAATTTATAGAAAAAAATAATAGCATTGCAATAATAACCAACAAAAAATCATTTTAGCAGCTCTAGGTTTGTATAATAAAATGTATTGTTTAAAATTAAAGCTTATGACTAAGAATTCAATTTTTCGGGGGGCGGGGGGAACTTTTTTGGTCTATACTCTAATAAAGTACACTTTTAATTCTTAAAGGGGACATATTATGCAAAACTCACTTTTTGCATTCTTTTGTGTTTCCATTTGAGTCTCTACTGCTCCTATAAACACATCCATCCATTTTCTGAGAGTCAGTTGAAAGATTCTGGTGTCGGGAATCATGAGCTTCTATGAGCCGTTTGGACGCTCCCTTATTCTGATGTCAGGATGAGGAAATTTGCATAGAACCGCCCCTCACCTGTCGTGCCCCACCCATTAGATTACTTGAAGATCCTCCATGTTTGTCTGCTGGTTTTATGAGCATAAGATGCCGAGCGCTGTGTCTACAGTTGTGTTCATCTGGCGCTGGGTCCGACTCGGGGTCCAACATATAGGATTGATAGCACCTCTGTTTTCTGCCTTTTTCACATGTGTTAAAAGCGCAGTGTGCACATGGGATGGGTGGAGCAACAGCTTATTTGCATGAAAGGGCTTGAAACTCTGGAGAAAAAAGCTGGTGAATCTCTTCATGTGAGAGGGATTCTGTGTAAAGAACTTCATGTTTTATAGCCCATAGACCTTTTATAACTAATGTGAGTTTTGCATAATACGTCCCCTTTAACAGCAACTGAATGAAGCGAATAAATGAAGCGAGCGGAAACAAAGACTCGTATACAAAAGAAAGGTTGAAATAACTCTCTCTACCCACATGTTTAGACAGGGCACAGCTTACTAATACTAAATAAACTGAGATAGCTGTTAAAAATCGGTGGGGGGAGGGGGTTAAAACACTAAAATATGAGGACAAGACACGTTACGTGCTGCAGCGGCTTCTTCTTCTTCTTTTTATGGCAGTCGACAACTTTTGTGAACTGGTGGTGGTAATACAGTTCGGGTCTCAGAAAAATCTGTTTTAGACTGAATCCGAATGCTGATCCGTGTAAAACTGAGGGATTGCTGTACTTATTTCATATAAAGGATATGTGAATTTAACCCCTTTAATGTGACCTTATGGAGCGTTCTTCCATCATTTAATAATTGGTAGAATAATAGAGGCCTGAGCTACGCGCCCCAGCGACGGTGTCAGTGTGGCAACACAGGCAACACAGCAATACAGCATTTCCACATTTGAAAAACTGAAAACGATGATCCAGCAGGGCTGTTTTAATTGTATATAAAGTTGCTGAAGTAAAAAGTGCCGACCTGGATACTACATTCATTATGTCCAGTGTCACTAACAGAGAACGAAGGCCAGATTTAAAGTGTGCATGAAAGATTGTATTTGTGGGACTTCAACCACCTGATTAACAGAAACCATTTAATTTATTAATTGTATTTATTTTATTTATAAACCATGGCTGCAGTGTCGTCTGTAAATACCTGCAGCTGTTGAGTAGCACGTTTCAGTAACTCTGCCGAACAGAGCAGTCGCGTGAGTTTCAGAAACAGCTCTAATTTGTTAAAAGTGTAAAGTGACAATTCTGTCATACATGAACACCTACAGCACACAGTTTGAACAGCAGTTCTTCCTCTGGATTTAACACAATTAACCCATTTAACCCATTCACCAAGTGAAGCCAGGAACACAGCACCTGGGGAGCCTTACCCAAGGGAACTTCAATGGTACCACTAGCAGTCCTGGGATTTGAACCCACGACTTCCTGATCGCAGGGTGAACACCCTCAACACTAGACCACCAAACAATGAAATTCTCTCTCTGTATTTAACTCATTTAACCCGCTCACAAAGTGAAGCAGGGGGCTGCCACCAGCGAGGGGAGCAGTGTGTGGGGACGGTACCTTACTCAATTCCAGTGTTGGAATTCAAACCCACAACCTTTTAATTGCAGGGGCAACGCCCTAACCTCTAGGCCACCCAACTGGTGGTAGCGCTTGCAGTCCCTAATCTCTGTTTGCGTGTTGTGCAGTTACAGTTAAGTATTAGTGGCAATGAATGGTCAGCTTGTGTTTCCCAGGGACTCCACTTGGGCTTTTGTATCACTTTTGTGTCGTCAGTAGCTTATAACCACCATTTGATAGATACAAAATCCAAAAAACATGGAGGCAAAACAAAGAATAGTGAAGAAAAGTCATGCATTTCATCATACAATGTCCCACTGGGTGATTTAAAATGATCCAGTAAGACTGAAGTTGCTGTGTGTTAAAGGCATGAACTGGAGTTCTGTAGCTGAAAAAAGTAATGGTGGAAAAATTGTAATGACAACGAGTCTAAACACTTTGATTAGACTGATAAAATATAATTTATGACTAGGTCATGCCATATTGTAGGCAAATTTTTTCACAAAAAACATATACATATACATTGGTCAAGTGTCTGTATGAAATCACATTTCTTATATTCAGATTGATGTATGACATTTTGATATATCCAGATGCATTTCTGTGATTGTTAGTGTGTGCATGATTGAAAAGTCTCTCCAAAGCTAGGAGGCGGTCTCTAACATGGCTACATGCTTCTTGTAGGCTGTGTATAAATATGAATGGCATGTGACTGTGTTTAATACGTATATTCACATATAGAGAGTCGCACCAGTCTCTCTACCCTTATTCTCGACTTGCTGCGTCTGCTTGATCTGGCCGATGGGAATTGGCCTCTTTAACACAACAGTGATGGCGGCGTCTCTGCAGACTGTAGTTCTGTTCCATCTTTATTAAGCCCGAGTTACTCTCCTTAATCAATCATTTGTTCCTTTTTCTTCCTGTGTACCTGTTTCTCCTTTCTTAGATAAGAAAGAAGATGGCAGTGTCCCTCCAGCAGTTGTTATCCCAGCACCCTCAAAGCGAGGTAGAAAAAAGAAGTCAATGATGCCCAGAGCGGGTCCAGTGGCGACGCATGCGCTCCCCACCGGAAGTGATGCGTTAATTCTTGCCCACCTGGCCGCAGGAGGACAGGCAAGAATATTTAACTCTGACTTTTATGGGTTGTAAGTCTTACAGTCATTAGTACAGAGACAGTCTTACAGTCATTAGTACAGAGACAGTCTTACAGTCAGTTGTTACAGAGACAGTCTTACAGTCAGTAGTTACAGGGACAGTCTTACAGTCAGTAGTTACAGAGACAGTCTATACCTGAAATGTGGTTTATAAACTTTAGATTCACACCACATTTAACTAAAAAACAAAGTTGGGTGTGAAGACAGGAACAGGATGTAAAGCGATTGTAAATGGAATCAGGTGCATAACATAGTTTATCATTATATTTAATGGATAGTTCTACAAACATATTTGTAAATAATACATTTTAGACCACTGTTATGTGTTTTTTAATAGCTGAAATAGATGGAAAGTTGCTGATGTGTCTCTGATTGTCTCTTTTCAGCACCACACCGCGGATCCGTACGACCTGTCCAACGACGAGGACGATCATACGGGAAAAGACGGGAGCAAGTCATACCGGTACAGCACTGCCATGCTAAAGTTTTCTTGTTTACTTTTAATCATACAGCATATATACAAGGTGGACAAAATATCACATATTTGTGGTTTTCCACTATGTGCGGGTGCTCTTGGAACGTTACTGTGCACAGATCAACCATAACATTAATACCACCTGACCAATACTGTGGTGGTCCACCTAATGCCACCAAAGCAGCTCTGATACATTGAGGTATGAACTCCAGAAGACCTCTGAAGGTGCGCTGAGGGATCTGGTACCCGTTGGTTAGCGGCAGAGCTTCTATGTCCTATAAGTCGCATTGTGGGGCCTCTATGGCTTGGTCTATATAAGGGGTCGGCACCCGCCGGCTCTGGAGCCGCATACGGCTCTTTCATCCTTACGTTGCGGCTCCCTGTGGCTTTGGAAAATAAATAATAATTTAACACTAGAATGGCGGCTAACTGGCTATGCCTGTAACGGCTAACTGGCTACACCTATAACGGCTAACTGGCTACACCTATAACGGCTAACTGGCTACACCTATAACGGCTAACCGGCTACACCTATAACGGCTAACTGGCTACACCTATAACGGCTAACTGGCTACACCTATAACGGCTAACTGGCTACATCTATAACGGCTAACTGGCTACACCTATAACGGCTAACTGGCTATACCTATAACGGCTAACTGGCTACATCTATAACGGCTAACTGGCTATACCTATAACGGCTAACTGGCTACATCTATAACGGCTAACTGGCTACACCTATAACGGCTAACTGGCTATATCTATAACGGCTAACTGGCTACACCTATAACGGCTAACTGGCTATATCTATAACGGCTAACTGGCTAAACCTATAACGGCTAACTGGCTACACCTATAACGACTAACTGGCTATACCTATTGCGGCTGCGTGCGTCAATTGACCCAGTGCCCAGTTTCACACAAAACTCTTCCTGATGCGACACTGCTGCAGTTTGTTTGGGTGTTTAGTCCTGCAGCAGATACAGCAAGAATCCAGAGGAGTTCGGACCCAGAGCCTGTCGTACCGCGCCAGTCACCGAATCAGTATTGTTTATTGGTCGAGTGTGAGCGACACAGTGTCTTACTCCTTGAATGCCTTTATAGTGACACAATAGTTTTGTTCATTTCACCTGTTATATGGTTTCTGTGTTATGGCTGATAGAGGTGAATGTAAAGAGTCTGTTAGCATCAATGATTATGAAACCTTATTTATAGTTGACAGTTGGTGGTCAGTTTAAATGCAACTGAGAAAATGCGGATTCAGACTTAGAAATCAGAATAAGAAAACTTTAGTGATCCCAGAGGCTCACAGAGAGACACAGGAACAATATAAAATAAAATAAGTCTAAATAACATCTAAAGAATAATCTCTAGAAGGAAAACAGACACAGAAATGCTGGTATAATACATCTCTATAAGTAACACAGCTGAGCGAAAAACTACTGACACAAACGGTAGTTTGGAATAAGTTCCTTTTAGAAAATCAGTAGTAAATAAGTACTATTAAGTATTGAAAAGTACTATTGTCAGAGAGAGATAGTGTTCAATTCCTTCAAATAAGTTGACTAACAGAGAATGAGCCACGAAGAGACGTCTTTTAACTTGCCCAAGGGTGAGCCACCCAATGTAGAGTGACTGACACCTGGTGGCTTCCCCTGGCTCTTTATTTATACAGAAACAATATGTGTGTGTGCGTGTGTGCGTGTGTGCGTGTGCGTGTGCGCGTGTGCGTGTGCGTGTGCGCGTGCGCGTGTGCGTGTGTGCGTGTGTGCGTGTGTGTGTGTGTGTGTGTCTGGGAACCTTTAGGATTAAAGGTTACCAGACCCACTCAGGTAATAAACGTTACAAAAGTGAAGAGATGCACTTAGGAGTGCATCATAAATCTTCTACAAGAATGCAGCAACACAGAGATAAGAGAATTACTAAGTGCAAGCCTGTTCTTGTCACAGGCTTTACCAAAATACAACATAGTGAGTGATAACATTTATTTCAACCTATCAACTATTGACCAAGAAGTAATATTGCACATAAGATATTGTAAGTAATGTAGCACCATTTAGAGAACAGTGTATTGCATATAATGTTTTATTGCCTGGTCAGAACATTAACTGTGGCCTTTATTGTATTTTCATAGTTAATAAATAAGATCTCTTTCCTCCTGGCTTGTCAATCCAGATGCCGGATGTGTGCCGTGACTTTCTTCAGCAAGTCGGATATGCAGATCCACGCCAAATCACACACAGAAGCCAAGCCGCACAAGTGCCCCCACTGCTCCAAATCATTCGCCAACTCCAGCTACCTGGCCCAGCACATCCGCATCCACAGTGGAGCGAAACCCTACACCTGCTCCTACTGCCAGAAATCCTTCAGACAGCTCAGCCACCTACAGCAGCACACACGGTACCACTGCCTGCCCGCCTGAATGCCTGGGAGTGTTGTGGGTGAATGAAATCTACACATTTCTATAGTAGTATCATGTATCACAAAAATAAAGTATATGCATTATTCTTCACACATGCATTTAATTGAACATATTGCACTAATACTGGGCAGGGATTAATTTTTTTAAATTGGTGTTAATCACATTGTTATACGCAAAATTAATTAATTCAAAAGTAGTGTATTGTGCTTTTATTTTTAAAGTACTTTTGTATGAACAAAATGCAAGAACATTTGGTTTAAACACTTTAAACTAAAAAGGAGCTTTTTAACAGCAGTGTTCCCTTTAACACAGTCACACAGTTGGGCCTCGTCCACACTGGCGTTTGAATCTTGGATAAATGAACGTGTTCTGAACTCCAGGGGCGTTTTTGTTGTGTTTTTTGTATCTGCGCTTGATTGACTTCAGTGAGGCGGTTTGTCAGTTTAACTCCAGCCTGCAGCCCAAAGTGTAGTTCTGTGTTTCACCTGTGGGGGCAGTAATTATTCTCTCCAGATTGTTGACATGTTGGACGTCTTGATTTGTAGTTTTACACTGAAAACATGGATCCCTATTCTTCATTAAAACCTACAATCAACGTTCTAGTTTTAAAAATCCTCCTGATTCTGCGCCATAGGCAGGAGAGGAACAAACATGGCGGCTGATATCGGGTTCACCCTCTTACTGCACCAAAGCTCTTCACCACTGCAGGACATTCAGGTTTTATCTAGTTTATTATAGAAAAACAAGTTCCTCTCAGAGTCCAGAGCATTATAGCAGCTGTAAAGGGGACCGACTCCATATGAAAGTCTCTGGATCTGAATGCATTCATTAAAGTCCCTGTTGGTGTAACGGACAGGTGCCCCAATACTTTTGTTTACGAAAACCAGATGAGACGTAGAGCCATAGACACAGAAAATATGTTTATGTGCACACTCACATAAATATGTATACAAACTGAAAAAAAATCTGTGTTAACATGCAATAAAATAATTGCCAGTATTAAGTAAATAATGCATTAACGCGATAATAACGCATTGACGTGCCCCGTCCTAATTCTAACATTCAAAACTGTTCAACATTTTTGAACAGTTTTGAATGTAACACTTCAATATTTGGTTCATAGTTTGTGAACGAGGGATCCTGCTGACCTCTCTCCGTATGCTCACTGAGGGCAGGGTTATTTAAAACACACACACATATATTTAATAATAGCTTTTGGTGTATTTAACAACCAAATGCAATTACTGGCAATTAGCATATTGTGTTTACACACACACAGGCCTCTATATGGGCCGTTATTGGCGTTAACTTGCTGTGTTAACGTGAAACTCTTATCGGGCGATAAAAAAAATATCGCCATTAATCTATTCACAGAGTTGGGTTGAGAGCTGGGTCTATACTACGCAAGCTATGATGACTTGCACCTTGATATTTTAGCACGGATGTATACCTAGTTGCACTGTAGTGGGCGTACCTGTGTGTATTTCTACTGTGAAACAGGGACGTCACTGGGACGGAAAGACAAGGAGGGCTTAGCCCCCAGGGTTGTAGGAAGGAATGAATGTGTATAGAGGGCTGAAACCTTTTTACCAAACCTTTCCTTTCACTTAAGGAAACAAATAAATTTAAGCAGTGATCAGTTATGGAACTTATGGAACTCTGTTGAACTGAGTACAAACGGCGCTACCAGAGAAATATTATTAAACAGGCTCTGGTTGCTACTCGCTAACAAGCAGCGCCGTGTAGCTCCGCATGGGTCCTAACGCCCGCCTGCTACCTACAGCAGCTTCAACAGTCACTACATCATTTTAATTCAGTAATGAGAGCTAGACTTATTATTTTTAATTTCAATTCATAGTCTTGTTTCTATTTGTAA